>APFE030436476.1:0-10952 GCA_000404065.3 Pinus taeda | reverse complement strand
CCGAAAGGGCCAGTAGTACCGAGATTTGCTTGGCTAAATCATCTCCGAACTTGGGTCAGGCCCCACTAAGCGAACATAAATCACAATAGGAAAACAGATCTTATTAACATACAAAAGTGCCGACGAAGTTAGGGTCTTCCATTTATCACTTGACCATAGATTAGGCTAAATTAAATCTCTCTTTCACCCAATCACCCTCATTCCATATTCCAAGCATGAATGTGGGATCTCATGGAATAAACCAAGAAAAAACCAACTAGTGCTTCTAGAGGCCAAATCACCTCAACCCTCGACCATGATGATTCCACCTCTATGGTCTAGAAATAACTAACATCAACCAAATCAGTCTCTACCCAAGTTGTCCAGGGCTTTAGGAACTAGTAACTCAACACACAGTCTTTGAGGACTCCAAAGTGTTTCTTCCAACTGCAGCTCTAGGGACTAGTGACTCAACCCACCAAGGGCTCTAGATCATTTTTCCCAACCTATGGCTATAGAACTAGTAACTTAGCCCAAAGTGTTACAGGGCTTTTGTTGAACCCCAAAATTGCTTCTTTTTGACAACTCTTTTTCACTCCATTCCTCCCTTTTTGACATTCATAACTCCAATTTGGGTATCAATTTACAAGTTTGATATCATAGTAGGAACATAATCACATTCTATTTCATAAATATCATTTTTATTTATTATTTAACTTAATATCTACGTGAGCTACCGAATTACAGTGATTCTGCAGTTGATGTATGTTTCTGTAGCTAAGACCAAGGTTCGATAGGTTGCAGAGCTTCAGCCAAGAAATAAGGCATATGTGTAGTTGGAAATTAGCTGGGACAATGATTTGTTCCTATTGTTAGAGCCTGGATCAATAAACAAGACACCCTAGCAACTCGGTCGAAGTGCAAGTCAACCACCGAAGAAGGTGAATCAAGTGAGCAAGATGCAGATTTTTAGCCTCATGATCTGTTGCATCGATAAAAAATCACGAGAATATCACATTCTCTTATATTTTATATTTAATTATAGCTCATGTTGATTAGCATAAGGTGTAATTCTCTAAAAAAATTATTGTGTAAGGGTTTATAAATCTGCCTCTCGACATAGCAGACACAGACTTGAATTCTATTTTATAAAGACTTTGTTTCTATGTAGAAACGTTGTC
Source organism: Pinus taeda (assembly GCA_000404065.3). Lineage (NCBI taxonomy): Eukaryota > Viridiplantae > Streptophyta > Pinopsida > Pinales > Pinaceae > Pinus > Pinus taeda. The sequence goes on along the minus strand of APFE030436476.1, from coordinate 9,792 downwards.
TCATTCCATTTTCTTTTTGTGTGATCTCAATGTGTGGTTAATCATATCATGAATGAGTTATAGTGATACCTGCTTCTCGTAGGATGGACCCCTCAAGATAGTAAGGTTTTCTTTTATTTACAGTTAGCATTTCATTTTATGTTTCCTGTAGATTTTTGTCAGTTCATTTAATCATTTAATTTTTTATTTTTAGATATAGGTTTAATATTGTTTTGTAGCTTGTTATCTAATCATTTCATTTTTCAAGTGAGGAGAGATTTCTAGTGCACATGGATAGAGTATAATTTAACATAGAGTAGAAACATAGCCTTACATTGTAGTGATTTAGATAGAATTTTCATTTGCAAAGCTAATCTTTGTTTTTGTTGAATTAAGATTCATTTATAGTGTGATTTTATTGTAGGTGTGATTTTCATTTAAGAAAGTTTGATTTTATTTATAAGCAAGAGTTATTTAATTTTAAAGCAAGTGTGTGAGTGATCTTATTCCAAGCAAAGTGTGACTTTGATTTTATTTTAGGTGTGAGGCAAGTGTGAAGCTTATTTCATGAAGAGTGTGATATTTCTTAAGAAATAGAAATAGAATTGATTCCATTTCTATGAGTGATTTATTTACTTACATAGCTATAGAAAATCATGTGCATTTCGATATCTCAAATTAAATTAGGAATTGCATGAGTGACAAAGACTCCTAGCACATACAGTGCACATACATTTCATCAATTTACTAGTCCTGGTTGATAATTCATGTAAGTAATTTAACATCAATTAAATTACCAAACATCTTCCAAAGAATTTGTTCCAACCCATAGCCATAGGGAACCTGAGCACCAATCAGGAAAAACAAGTACAAACCCCACAACACCATTGTTATCTAGGAAATGGAAAGGCAAGGCTAAAATCACTGTAAATCCAAGAAAATATCGATTCCAATGACAATATGTAACCAAGGAATCACATGCATATACCATGCATCTAAGAATCAATAAGGAAATCGCATATGAAACCTGTTACCTGCAAAGTATCCCTGTTGTAGTTTTTGCTCCAATTGTTCCCTTGCTTTCCCTTTCTTCCCTTTGCCTTATTTCTCCAAATGAAAGTGAATTCTAGAGTGCACCAAGCATGCTCCAATAATGCTCTAAGTGTGTCTTGAAGGCCAGAAAATATTTGCCTCAACATTGGGGAATACCACCCGATCGAGAACTTAAGACAACTCCGTTTCTGTTGGAATTGGTGGTTCCGAATGGGGATAATGGGACCAGTTTCTAGTTAAAGAAATATAAATGAATCATGGAAATATAATGACAATAATGGAGTGATTTAAATTGAAAGATGATATTAATAAATAAACTTATTCTATGTATCTCCCGCGATAATATTTCTTTACATGTGATTCATAAAAATATTTCACAAAGCATGCAACAATATAGATCAATAAACAGTTTATGAAAAGAAAAAAAACAAGATAAACTAAATTAATTAAATTATTTCATTAAAACTAATCACATATAAGATATCGTTATTTCATATATGACCACAAATGATACAATCCTACACATCAATAGTGATAATGTCTGACTGTTTGCAAAGCATACAAATAATGGAACAACTTATAGAAAATTTACTATCTATCTCAATGAAACATAGCAGCAATATAAAGATAATAGAACCCGATACATCAATACTTTGCTCATGAAAAGGATAGCTTTCGGTTCAACTATTATATTAGATAACTTTGGAATAAACAATAGTGCAACTTCAAAGCTTTCTATCAAAAATTTAGAACCCCTTTCTTAAAACATGAGAGGGGATTAAATAGTCTACTAATATTACAAAAATAATAAAATCAAAATAAAAGTCTTCAAAATAGTTCTAACAAACTAAACTATGATAAAGATAGCATTATGTTGTAACAAGAATTTCATGACTGTGTTGCAGGTTAATTCTCCATTCATTCTCAAAGTCCACATATGTCTACCATTGGCTTTATTTGGGGGGGACAGTTGCATGTGCATTTGACCCGTGAAAATTGCATCGCTGAGTGTTGGAAGAAGTTGATTTGTTGCAATAGAAAGACACCTCAACACGATCCTTTGACTATGTGGATTTACCAAGAAATTCCAATAACTTTTGAGGTTTACTTTTGATAAAAAAATTATGTATTCAACATTTTTCTTTGATGTTTCCTACCATGACTTCTTCATAGATTTGACATCTGGTAAAGTTTCTCTCAGGCATTCCTATATTAGATTCGCTTGCAATAGGTTATTGCTGATATATTCAGTGAGATTAGAAGCGAGATTTCTGGCTCTAATGATAGCCATTTCCGTTTGCTTCATCATTATGTCTCATTCACCAAAAACAATGTCTTTTTGAGATTCTTCGATTTGAGGAATATTCGTTGATCTTCCGTCAGCACTATCCTGCCAATCTATATGAATAGAGATTTTATCATCAACATCTTCATAGAATGTCCTTAGATTGGACAACTAGTTAACCAAGGAATCACTAGTCTTACACAAATCATGAATTAAAGTTAGTTTATGACAAAATATAACCTGTTGTTTACCAAGGAGTGTATCCAATTCTCCTTCTTCCTTTTGAACTTCATTAATTTCTGGATTTTCTTTCAGCTGGTTAATATTTTGTTGTAGATACTACACCTGTGCATCTCTATCTTTGATTTCAAATTCATATTGTAGTTCAAATCATTGAAAATTTTCTGTAACTCGACAATTTTTTCTTTCCATTGTTGTTCTATCACCTGCCTTTCATTTTGGATACTTTTTTCTAAGTGAACAACCCTTTCGTCCTTCTCCTTTATAGCAGTTGGACCTTTGTTTCCTTATTGATAGTTTCACTGGCATAAGCCCCTACAAATAGTTACAATCTGTTAATTCTTCATCAGGGGCTAATTGGGCTCCTTTCTAGAGAATTTGAAAAGGAGTCCCATTTGAAACTAATGCCTATGCATGTTCCAACTTTCTTTTCGTTCTTTGAATGCTCATAACTGCTTTGTGTTTCATATTGTAAAACACATCTAAAGGAGGGATTTCTTCAATTTTTAGAAATATCTTTGACGTATGAAATGTTGGGATAATTTCCATATCTTCAACAACAATAGTTTTCTCGGCAGCCTCAGCAGTGAAAGAGCTTGTCCCTTTAGTTTATGGAAGCTTCATTGTTTCTTTGTTGACTGTAGTGTTTACATCCTAAGTTTTTCCCGTTGATAAAACACGATTAAATTCCTCCCAAACTTCATCAAACATATTTTCTTCTTGAACTTTATTTATTTTCTCGATAGCTGAAGTAGCTATCTCTGAGGGTTGAGAAAAATTGATGAGGAGGCTGATGTATTTGGCACTTTAGGAATTTGTCGAGAATGTCTCAACAAATATTCTAGAAAATGGGCTATTCTCTGACTACAGTATTGATTGAGCTCAATAGATTATTCATGGGTTAGTTGGTATGCTGCTAACTTTTCAACTATGGAATACTCTGGAACTAGCTCAAACAAATCATCAAATTTATTAGGCTCGCTTGTGAATTGTCTAATTCTAGACTGTGTTATGACATATTTTGCAACCCCATTGGGATCATACTATCTGTTTGGGATGGTTGGGAAATTTAAAGCTTTCATTTGGTCAATTTCAAGAAGAGCATGTCTAAAATTTTCCATTGTATAGATACCACAAGAAATAGGAAAAGATGGCCAAATGTTTTTCTTGGCATCTTTGAGTACTTTGTTCAAACCATTCCCAAATGTTTGGTATGCAATTTCTCTGGACAATATTTTATCAGGGACAAAAAATGGAAAAACATGAGGGTTGGAAAGACTATCAAAAACTCGAATATAAGTAAATGAATCCTCCCCGAACCACCTTCCTAATGACATTAAGACATTATTAGATGTTGTAGAAATTCTGGGCACTTTGTTGCCAAAAACCTCTTGGTGAATAGGGAGGATGATTTCATGACAAATTTTATAAAAATGGGAATGATACTTGGATTCCCACAAGATATCATGGTAAATATGAATGGGGTAAGGGTATTGAATTTTCCATTTCCATCCTATAGATGGAATATCATATGAAAAATAAATAGCATCCATGACATAGGTGCTCATAAAGAAAGGGGAAGAGTTCTATCATTAATATTGTGCTTATGTCTATAGTTATGAATTTGAGTAGTTAAAGTATTAGACAAGATATTAGCCCAATCCATAATATAACCATCAGAAGAAGCCTCTATTAATGATACCCATTATTCTGAGAACTTTTGTGTATTAGGGTAACCGTATAAACAACACATCATAGTAGTGACATGAGAGAAAGGGCCAACAAGAGAAGCTAAAGAATACATAACCATGTCCTCGTTCTTGTGCTTGTTCGGGTCCCTTCTCCATTCTCTTATAGGCTCTCCTAGATTTGGATTCTCATTCATAAACTTCTAGAAAAACTGAGTGTCATACTTTTTCTGCAATAGAGGCAAGTGGTACATTTTCCTCAAATCCTTGGCCTTCAATAATTTGATGATTGTCTTCTTCGAAGTCATAAAAACTCTGGCTGTAATTTCCAAATGGTCAATGACCCACCTTACCATATCTGTATAGGGAGAGATTTTGGGACGAGCAACAATTCTATGTAAAAAGGAATTACCCACATCATTCCATGTAGAGCCAACATCCGGAGTCTTAGCATCTATAGTAGTAGTTTCCTTCTCAATTACCCTTGGGTTTTCATCTTTGAGCAATTTTTATGTTGCCTCCCAAGAAGAGGACCTCGCGTCTTGAGTGCATGCTGTATTTGTGAATAAAGGTGATATCTCTGCAACTTCTTTAGGAGGAGAAACTATTTTCTGTTTGAATTACATACTTCTTCTTTGCTTTGATAATTCTTGACATCTCCTTTCACTATTGTGTATCAGGATTTACCTATTAAGAAGAAAATAAGGATGAGTGGAAAGAACTCGTAAATGCAGATAGTGTTTTCAATTGAATGCAATATTTAATGAAGAAATCCTTCCACATTTCATCAAAATCATAGAAAATCGTTTAAAACCTAGAAACTATAAATCACAAAAAGTGATTATTTAATTTTTGAATGTTTTTTCACGTGGATTTGACACCTGTCACTGTATTGTCAAATCGGGATCAACAAAACTTTATTGGTGTTTCAGTATCGGGTGATATGGATAGAACCTTGCGATATGTGGATTCTGATATCGCAAGCCATTATATTATTCACAAATCGGGATGCGAGATGTGCGATATTGGACAGTCCAGACTTGACAGATCACGATCTTGACTATTGGCACTTGATAGACCATGATATCGGATATTGGCATTTGCTTATGGTTCTTACTTTGAAATCACTAATGTCGACAAGCGGATTAGTGCTTCACGTGTGGTTTTAGTGGGACCAACTTTTTATATTATTTCTATTTATTTTCTTGAAAACCATTTAGGAACTTTTGCAATGTTATTCAAATGTTTTATGATGGAAATAGAGTTATCGAGGTTTTATAATTTGCATACTATTTCCTAAGAAACTATGGAAAGACTTTTAAGTCTAAAAAAAAGACTATGCTTCGCTATATATTCTTTTAAGAGATTTTTTGTTTTATTTATTAAAATACAAAGGTAAAAATATGAAACTTGTACTATTTTATTAAAAAAAAAGATTCTTTTCTAAAAATCAAAGGTTCCCCATTATTTATTATTCTAAGTCTAATGATAATGGGGGGTTGTTGAGTACTACAACAATTCGTGACACACTAGACAAAATAGTTAATCTCATTAATAAATAAGATCTTGATCTTACCAAGAAATATTAGAAAGTTAAAAAATAATTGAAATTTAGATTGATAAAGATAAATTTGAATTGAAGAACTCATTTTTTGTAAAGCTTCTTAGATTTTGTTGTAGATGAAAATCTTCATTGTGTAAATCAGCCATTAATAGGTTGAAAAAGTGAAGTAAAAAGTGTTTGAAGCTTAGCGTATTGAATAAACTTATTTGTCACTGGTAGAGCCACTGCTGTCAGTAGGCATCTATAGCCTCGACAAGGTTACCATTTAACCAAAAATGAACCAGTATCCCATCCTCTTAATAATAGCATTCTTAGAGGTAATAAATCTCTTTTTTATTATGAAAAATTGATTTTTTGAATTTTACATAAAATCCATTACCTTAGTTTGGTGGCCAAATGATGATAATGTAATTCACAAGTTGTAATAAAATTAAACAAGTTGGCTTGTAATGAGACCTCTTGTCTTTTATTATTGTAACTATAATCCATCATCATGGTCTAATTGCCAATAGTGATAATGTAAATGTCATTAGTTTCCTATGATTGTGGTAAGTAGGCTCATCATGAGACCTCTTATCTTTTAAGTTTTTTTTATATTTTTGAATTAAACTTCTAAAAAAAAAATTAATGGATGGGGAGGTATCATTTACTCCTTAAGAGCTCTGGATGACCATTTAAGTAAAAGATGCTAAAACTTCAAAATAATTTCTACTTTATAAAAATAACTTTTCAAAACCAATTTACAGACAAATATATTTTTTAAGGGTTCCAAGCTAAAAGATTTCACAATTAAATGGTTCACATTTCAAAGTTTTGGAATAGATACAATACTAGATTTCAATTTATATTTTTTCTTTCTAAATTCTTTCTTGAGTAAGTTAACACCTTAATAATGAAGAGAAACTTCCAATGTAAACTTCAAAAGTGTACTACTTGACATTATTTAAAAATAAAAACATTGTTTTGTAATCATGATTATTTACATATTTTATTAGAGAAAAAACGGTCTTTTAAGAAAAATGTTTTTTTGAGAATAAGTCCATTAATGGGAAGAGTATATTTCTTCCCTTATAAATATTGCAAGATAAAAGTTGATGGACCTATCTTCTAAAAAATTTGAAATGGACCAAGGCTGAGTTTTTGAAATTTAGTGTGTTTTCCCTTATCCTCATGCGCTTTATCCCATTACAGAACTAAGTCTCCAATTTCAAAAATTTTATTTTTGAGTAAATTTATTTCAAATGAAGCTTTTACCAATTGTTGATGGTGAGCATGGACTTGTTTAGCTTTATTCCTTTCTTCTTCCAATTTAAGGACTTGGGACATCCTCAATTGTAGAGCAGAAGATGGTTTTTCTTCAATGAATTGTATTAGGGCCAATGAGGGAAGTGCTAGGTTAGATGGTAAGATAACTTATTTCCCATATACTAGATGAAAAGGATAAGTACCTATAGAGGTCTTCTAAGTTATTCTATCAGTCCATAAAGCAAATATTAAATCCTTATGCCAGTTCTTTTGGTGTTCGTCAATGGTTCGTTTGATAACTCTTATAAGATTTTTATTAGTGGATTCTGCTAGACCATTTCCCTGGGGGTAGTAACTTGCAGAATACTTAAGCTTGAATCCTCCTTTTAGAGAAAATTTAGTCATTACATTTCCAGAAAAGTAAGAAGCATTTTCAAAAATAAGAGCATGAGGGATACCAAACCTATTAATGATAAATTGATCAATGAATTCAGTAGTGCTCTCAGATTTGGATAACTTCATAGTTATTTCATTTACCCATTTCCTAAAGTAATCCATTGCAGTAAAAATGTATTTATTCTCTTTTGAATCATGAGGAACAATCTCACCTATTATTTCTAGTCATAATTACTTAAAAGGTTGCTTAATGTTAACTAGCTGCAAAGGCATGGATGGTTTCTTCTGTCTTCCTGAAGAAGTTTGATAAAATTTTCATTTTGTCACATACATGTGAGAGTCTTCAAACAAAGTTAGCCAGTAATATCTAGCATGTAGGATCTTATGAGCAGTTGTATCTCCATTGTAGTGCCCATTAGCTGGTCCATCATCAAGTTCCTGTAAAACGTTTTATTCTTTAGCTCTTTCCAAGCATCTTAACAAAGCATAATCATAATTCTTTCTAAACAAAACATGATTGATGAGGGTATATTGATTATCTTTCAATATCAAGGCTCTTTTTATTTTAAAATCAAGCTCAAATGGAGAATAACCAATTTTCAAATAAAATATTAAGTCAGCACATTTAGATTTGGTGTCAACATGAAATACCTCTGTGATTTGAACATTATTACATGTACCTACATTAATTGATGCATCATTCATTCCTGTAATCGATCTGCAAAATCCTTAACCTTTCACAATTTTAGCAGGCTTTATTTCTATGTCATATTCTTGTAAAGAAGTAACCCAGTTAGCCCTTTTCTCTCCTAATTCTTTATGAATAAGTAATTTCCTAATCTCTTAGAAAGGGACAATGACTTTAGTACGAATTTTCAAGAGAAATGGTCTGAAATACTTGATTGCTTTGTAGACTGCAAACTAGGCTTGATTTTCCACTCCAGAATAATTTAATTTAGCTCCTTGAAAGTTTGAAAGGAGAAAGAAATAGGAGCTTCAATTTTTTGTTTGTTTGGTCGTGTTAAGACTGTCGCATATGATAGTTGAAGGGAAAAAGTATATAAAATGAATTGATCAAAAACATTAGGAGCTGATAGAAAGGGAGCGTCAATAACATCTTGTTTGATTGCTTTAAATGACTCTCTTTCATTGTCTCCCCATTTGAAAAGTGAATTTTTATTGATCATGGTGTTTAATGGTAGAATGATTTGAGAAAATTCAAGGAAAAATCACTTGGAAAAATTAATTTGGCTAAGAAAAGATTGCATTGATTTTTTGGTATGTGGTAAAGGAATTTCAAAAATTTCCTTAATTATTTATGGATCAATACAAATTCCATTTTTGGATACAATAAAGAAAAGGAGTTTTCCTTCACTAAGAGCAAAAAATGATTTTTGGGGGTTTATATATATTCCATGCCTTTTTCATATTTCAAATCTCTGTGTTAAACCTCGCAGATGATTACTTCTCTTTTTGGAATATATGGTAATATCATCTAGATATACCTCAACAATTTTATTTACGAAACCCCTGAATGCGATGTCAATTTCTATTTGGAATGTGGATCTTTCATTCAAAAGGCATTTTTGATATGTGTATGTTCCCCATTTTTTTTATGAACCTGGTCTTTAATCTATCTTCTGGATGAACAAGGATTTGATTATAACCTGAGAATCCATCTAGAAAGGACATTAGTTTAGAACCAGCAACTGATTGTAGGACTTGTTCCATTGGTGGGAGGGGAAAATTATCTTTTTCACATGCCTTATCTAAATTCCTAAAATCAATACATATGCAAATATGACCATTCTTTTTCTTAACTAGTACGAGATTAGAAAATCATTTGGAATATCTTACTAGAAAGATAATTTTGGCCTTTAGAAGCTTGTTTAACTTGCTTTTGATTTGACTTTCCAAATTTGGATGAATATTTTTGAGTTTTTGTTGAATGGGCTTCACATTTGGTATCATTAGAATAATGTGTTGGATGATAGAAGTATGATAGGTTTTGAGATCTTCATAATTGCAAGTAAAACATTCTTATATTTCTTTAATAGATGAATAAATTCATTTCTTTCCTATGATGAGAGCCTAAGGCCTAAGCTAATATTTTGAGGCTTGATATCAATTCCAAGGTTAATGAGTTCAAATCTCAGAGTTGAACTTTGAAGTTTACAGTTGGTGACCTTTTTAAACACGTCTTTTAAATCATAAAGATCCTCAAGCTTAACTACAGGCTTCGACAAAGCGTTATGTTCATTAGATTTATTCAATTGTCTATCATGTTCGTCTTCATTAATTACTTGGTTAAAATAATATTCTTTGGTGTCAAAAAATCTAAT
>APFE030436469.1:0-58891 GCA_000404065.3 Pinus taeda | reverse complement strand
ATGTTCCCCGAGGGGTAGTGAAAGCAGTTTTATCTTGGTCATCAGGGTGCATTAGGATTTGATTGAAGCCTAAGAATCCATCTAACAGTGATATTCTTGAAGCACCCACTACCCTTTGTAGAATTTGATCCATTTTGGGCAGAGGGTAGTTGTCCTTTAAAGAAACTTTGTTCAAATTTCTCAAGTCAACACATAACCTTATCTCCCCTATCTTCTTTCTAGTGGGCACTAAATTCGAAACCCATTATGAGAATCTGATTGGAGCTATAATTCTAGCTTCATACATTCTCTTGACTTCTTTTTCAATCAAAGGGAGCAGTACAGGGTTGACCTTTCTGAGTTTCTATTTGAAAGGTTTTTGGTTCTCTTTGAGAGGTATTGTGTGTTGGATTACTACAGTATTATAAGACTTTAGGTCTGCATAACTCCATGCAAAGACATCTTGAAATTCTTTGAAAAATTCTATATACTTGGGTTTTGGTCAGGAGGCAGAGCTCTGGACAATTTTATCATTTTGGGATTTTCTGCAGTTCCTAAATTGCAGTCCTCAATTTCTAAGTTTAATGGCTGCATTTTAGGTTTCCTAGATATGTCATTTGAGTCAAAAATGTCCTCTAAAGGAGTGAGGCCTGTAGGTAGAAAATTATCCTTCAGCTCAATGACTTCACACTCTGCTGCAATTGCATCCTCACTTTCTTTTTCCTGAAGTTCCTGTAAATCTGTTTTAGTGAACTTGGTGGGATGTAAATTTTGGTTTGTTGTTTCAGGAGAGATATTTGTTTCAATTTTGTCTATTTGATTGCTTTCCTCTATAGTGTTGGTATCCATTTTTGTGCTTGAGAACTCTTCCTTCAAAGTCAGGAAATTTTTTATTTGTGTGTCATTTTCAAACACCTGCCAGTTTTTGACATTATCTGGTACAACAGGTCTATGTTTTATTTCAGCAGTGAATTGGTGATTCGGCTTAAATGGAAATTTGCAAATGCTTGCAAAGGTTGCTAGACTATGGGCATGCAAATTTTGATTCCTTGGAATCTTGGTCAATTGGGATTCAAGAAAGGTGTTGATAATTTCCATTGTAGCAACTCTATACGACCTCATCCTAAGATCATTTGTAATGAAGTTACCCTTTATTTGTTGAATGATGAGGTTAGAGTCTCCCAAAATTGATATTCGAGCTGCACCTAAGTTTTTTATCACTTTGAGCCCTAAGAGGAGGACTTCATACTCGGCCATGTTGTTAGTGCACCTGAAATTCAATCTAAATGCATGTCCCTCAGCGTGGTCATCCTTCACATTGTGTATCCAAACCCCTGCCCCTGCTCCTAGCTTATTAACAGATCCATCAAACTCTAGATACCACAGATTCTCTTGATTTGAACTGGTATTAGGAGCTTTTTCATTTTTCTTAGCAGGCAGAGTTGGATTTTCAGTCTCATAGGATTCTTTATGTGTGATTGTCAATTTATTGTTTTCCAAGAATTCTTGAATCTGAACTGTGGATTCTTTGTCTAGGAATTCATCATGACTTAAATCCATAATTTTTACATCAGTTGGGGTTTGAATCTCAGTGTTGTATAACATAAAAGAATCCATGTCTGAATGCATAGAATAAATGGGAAAGTTTTGGGGTTTTTCTTGACTACTTACCACACACTTCATCAAAGTTTCTCGGTATAGCCTCTTAGGCTGGCCGAAGACTGAGATAGTGGCATAAGACATGTCTAGTTGCAAAGATCCTTGTAGCTTGGCACCCCAGGATCTAGCTAACAACATTCCATACTTGGGTGGAATATCAGCTACCACCACATCCATGAGAATTGTCTTGGCTGGATATTGGACTAATGACACACACAAATCCTTGATTAAGCCTAGACACCGGACCTGACTGGAATCAAAGGAAAATAGGTCTTTGTATGGCCTTGTGATATCTAGGTCCAACTTTTCCATAATAGATTTAGGCATCAAATTATGGGAGGCTCCTGAATCAAACATTGCATTGTGAAGCACCTTGTCATGAATGTTTAAACTCACATAAAAGGGAGGGACACCTCCATCTACTGTTTTACCATTTTCTTCAGGGCCAAATACAAGTTCTGGTTGATCATCAAGGATGTTCACTGAATCTTTGTTTTCTGAAATTAGTAATGATCTGCTGATTTGTTCCCTAAAAACTTCATGCCTAGCCAATTCAGATAATGTGATGGATACTTTTAACTTACTTATTTCAGCCTCCATATTAAAGGGTTTTTCTGTTTGTATTTTGACATTTTGGGAAGCAAGGTTGTGTTTTTCAACTAGGTTTTCAACAACTGCCTCTTTTACTAGAATGTTATGATGAACCGGAGTTACTTTCTCACCATCTTCCAAAGGTTCTTCTATAATTTCTCTGAGTGGAGAAACAGATGTAGGGTGCTGTTTTGATTTATCTTTGTCTGAAACATCTTCAACTGTTGGACTATTTGGATTGGAAGTTGATTTAGGGATGATTGGTATATGAGAGTCCTTGAGTTTAGTTTTGGTAGGTTTCTTGATTGTCTTTTTCTTGGGATCATTAGGGATGTCTATTCTCCTACTTCTCAAGTTGTATTGCTTGTGGACTTCATACACAGCTGTTTCATACCCTTGCTCAAAATCGAAGGATTCCCCTGATTTCATTTGACACTGACTAAGAGTATGAGCCTCTTGATCTTATTGAGTTAGGAAAATTGGTTGGCCACTATTGAGGCCCATTAGGTTAATGTGGGGGTCCTCTGTTGGTTCACTAGATGTGGAAGCTTCTGCATAGTTTTCTTGGAAGGGGGGCCTTATGTTTTGGTCTGGACCAACTTTTCCTACATTGGGGTTTTGATTTTTTCTAAAGTTTGGATTTCTTGCACTTTTGTTTGGTTGGATTTCCCATGAGGATTTCCTCTCAATAGTTTCCACTCTATCTCCCAGCCTGTCCATGCCTTTAATGATTGCATCAAGTTTCTGTTCAAAGGCAGAGGGTTCCTCTTTGAAATTTGTTCTTCTTTCAGATCTAGCACAATTTCGTTTAGAAATTAGATTAGCTTCAACACTCACAGCTATGTTATGCATATCTTCAAGGCTAGGAGGAGCTCTCTCCTTGAGCTGGTAAGCCATCTCTAAGTCAAATCCATAGGGAATTTGATCAATGCTAAGTCTGGTGGTGGTCTAAGATTTATTGGAATAGCAAGGTATGTATTGTTGAATCTGGCACAATAATCTTGGACAATCTCTTGTGGGCCTCTCTTCAAGTTCTCATATTCCGTTAAGATGTGTAAAGGGTCCTTTTTCTTTTCCCACCTATTTATGAAAGTATGATAAAGGGCATCTGGATTAGCTATTTTGTTTTCAAGGAGTGACCTAAACCATGTCCTTACATCACCAGTTAAGATCTGGACAAAATTTTTTCATCCTGGCATCATCATCATCAATCTCATAGTTTTAAAAATAGTTTGTCATCCTCTTGGTATGTTGTCGAGCAGTGTAAATGCCAGTACCATCAAAATAGGTAATTTTTCCCTGATAATCCTGTGGCATAGCCCCTAGATTGGGAGGCAATTGCAGGGGAGCATATCTATTTGCCATCTTAGCATGTAAAAGAGGGACAACTGGAAGCACATGGATAGGAGCTGAGATAAGTGTTGTGGATGGATGGGTGGAAAAGAGATTTTGGAGTGATGAAGGTGAACTGGAAGAAGCTACAGCAATAGGAAGAAGGGCTTGAGATTCTGCTATAGTAGGTTTAATTTGAATGGGTTTCTGCTGGGGTATTTCAAGATTTGAATCAACAGAACTCTCCTGATTTTTTGGTTCCCTAAGGCTCTTAGTAATCAAAATTGTATTGTCAAAAATAGCTGGAGGATTTGGGTCTGGGTTTGACCTTGTGTACCGAGTTTTCTTCTTTAGAGCCAGCTTCTAAAGTATATTTTGGGTATTTTCTGGGAATATTTGGAGAATACAAGTTTTGACAATATCTTTGAAGGAAGCTACTAAAATGTAGGAGGATTTGGGGCTTTCCTTCAAGTAGGTTTGAAACAAGGATGGCCAAACAAATATTTGAGACAACTGTTTAGAATCTAAAGCTAAACTGGAGTTGGACTGAAGTAGCTTTTATTTATTCTTGTGATTGCATAGTAAAGACAATTTCAAAGGTTGCCTGGCTAACTTCAGGCTCCATCTGTAGCTTTAGAGATTAGACAGTAGTAACAGACATTCATAGATTCCCCAGTGGAGTCGCCAATGATGTGCCCTCCACCCACTCATCTTGGTTGGCAAAATTTTCTATGTTAGGGATGCTACAATGTTCATAGGGTGCCAGCCTATATTTTACCCTTCTTGCATTGATAAAGCCATATGGGCCATAGGGTACCCACCAAAAGCTTCTCTTGAATCTGAGTGTTTGACCCAATATTTCATCAGCATCCTTCCATCCCTCTTTCTTGTTCATAACAAAGGGGCCTAACTGGTCTCTGAGTTTCAATCGGGCCTTTTTCTTTGTGCTATGGAAGTGACTCAGATTTGAATTGATGAATTGCCTGAAATATTCCAAGGCAAATAGTGTCATTGGCACATATCTGGGCAGCCTGTAGGGGCATAGCTCACAGCCATATATCCTCAGAATGGTGTGATTCTGGTAAAAGTACCAGTCACCTATTTTATAGCTTTTGGAGAGTTGTAGTATCTTTTGCATATCACATGTCAGGCTAGGAGGAGGAGTTCTCATCAAGAGAGAAGAGACTGGGTATACAAATAAATCAATAAACTCACAATAAGAGTAGGGAGAGTTGTGGACTTCATGAAAGATTAGGGTCCAAAAAATCACAGACCTCCTTTCCCCTTTATGGTCCAATTTTCTAATGGGGAATTGGACGATATTTGGCTGGTAATATAAGAATAGATGATAGATATAGGATGAATATTTAAAGATTCCCTCCCTGTCTAGCCTCAACAATTGGTCATGTATCTTGTTGGCAATAAATTTGGCATAGTTGTATTTGACAGTAGGGGGCTGCCCTGGGGTAAATATAGACATCATAACCAGTATGGTTTCATCAATATGCCACTTGTCTTGAACCCCAGAACAAAAGATATCATATCAACAATTAATCTACCCACTTCAGTGAAAGATGCATAGTGGAAAGGAGGTGGCTCCTTAGGTTGGTGGTTTGCTCTCATAAACACTTGGGCAATTCTGGTTATCTCTGAGCTAGAGAGTTTGGGGCCTTCATCTAGCAAGAATTTCATGGTAAGAGGAAACTGGAGGTGGGTTGGTTTGAAGTTCAACATTTGATTTATAGAGTTAGGAGTAATATGAAAAAGGGTAGTCCCAGATGGACTCTTAACTGCCCTGTTTGTTGGCTCATAGTTCTCACAGCAGAGGTGAATTATCTCAGGGAAAATATTCACAAAGGGGAGGTAGTATCTGTGTAGATTTGATTCACATATTCCATAGACATCATTTTGGTTTAAGTAACTGCTTCTGAGCTCACAGACTGCTTGTAGATGGTTTTGGTAGCCTACTAGGTCTTGGATTAGATAGTCTTTATCATCTAAGGGCAAATGTTCCAACTCCTTGTGGGGTGCATTAAGAGGAGTGATGTTCAAGGCTACTGGACCTTCCATGGCTAAACTCTGTTGCCTTTAAAATTAGAAATTTTGGCTCTGTGCAAGCAAATAGGCAAAACAATGGCTTTGTGGATTTCTACGGGATTTTCACCGTTGAAACTGGTTTGTTGGCTTCAATTTAGCTCTATGGATTGAAGTTAGCTGGATAAACAGGACTTATGGGCTTCTTTGGCACAATGGGCTACAATTATGGGCAAAAGGCAGCTTTTGGGGTTTCTTGGAGAATTTGCAGGGCCGAACGAGCTCAATTTTAGCTCACTGTGCAGATTTATGGTGAATTTGGCAAGACGGAGGTTATGGTGGGTAATTAGGCAGCAACACAGTGTTTCTTCTTCGAATTATAGGTGTTGTGGGCAATTTTATAGTGAAATCCAATAAAAACAGGGTCGGGAGCAATTTGCTGTAAATACCTGTTTTCTCGGCGGAATGGACGATTTTAGGTGACCAGGTGAGCTGAGGGGCCGAGCTGTGGAGTAAAATTGCTGGTTGGCAGACTTGAATGGTGAAAATAGGCTTTTGCACATAACTTAGCATGCACTGGTAGCGTGGAAAAAACAAAGGCAAATGGGTAAAACTAATGTTTTCACCCCTTTTTACCCGAAATTTTGACTTTGGTGGGTTACTGTGCACTTTTTTCTGATGACGTCAGAATGATGTCATTTTGTCATGTAGCAGGGTATGGATGTTGACATGGCAGGTGACATGGCGGGTGACGTCAGCAGATAGGCGGGTGACAACGAGGGTGACGTAATCAGATGACGTGGGCATGATGTCAGCAGGGAGGCGGTGGGGTGGTAAGTGGTATTCCCCACACCACTTTTGGGGGCAAGTGGTTTTAGGGGAGGGGGCTCCAAACACGCCGGGCACTTGACACGTGTCCTCGGTACGGCGGAAATACCGCCCATCCCTCGGACGCTATAGTTCGGCATGTTAGGGCTTGCGATATCACCGACCACCGTCGGATCTGTTAGCGCCGATCGAACGGCTGGCGGGTAATGAAGGTGGCGGTAGGTGAACAACGGGGGACCCGCTTTAATTTTTTTGTGTTTTATAATGTTTTTGTGGTGTATTTTGGACTTTGGGTTAAATGGGTTTTGTGGGTTTAATATGCAGGTTTCGGCTATTTATTTAGCCAGAGGCTAAACAAGTCTTGATGGGCACATGAAGGGTTGTTATTGGCCCCGGGTGGACCAATAACTCCCTAAAAAATTTTAAAATATAGCTATAGTTAGCCAAGGGTTGGGGTATTAGATATTTTAGGGATTTTGTGTACTTATACATAGTAAGGGAGGGGAATATACATAGGAGCTATATAATAGGGTTAATGGGTTAATATGACTATGTGGAATGGGTTTGTATGGTTAGGCTAAGTTTATAAAGTGAAACTTAGGCATGGGGGGAATGAAAGGATACCAAGTTATAAAGTTTAGGAAATTTGGAAAAATGGAATAAAGATTTCTTACAAAAGAAATGTGGCTTGTTTTGCATAGGTGAAAACACCTTTTCACTTAGTTTTTCTATGAGATGAAGTGGACTAAAGGTAATGAGTAGATCTCATTGCCCTTGGGGGGAATGTTAGTAAGTGTTTCTTGGAAAAAGGGGAGGGGAATTAGTCATGCTCCCTTTGTTTTCTAGCCACCTTGCCATGGTACCTTATGACTTTTATGAGAAGAAAACTTGTTTCAAAGGAGAAAATTGCTCATACACGTGCTTCTATACCATCAAACCTGCCTACCCAACCTATTATACCTAACGTTTTTTCTTCATTTTCATTGGGTGCATTTGAACTAGCAAACCCTGATTCCTCTCTTTTCTTTTAGTCGTCCTCCTATCTAAGTCTACCCTTATCTCTTCCAGGGCTCAAATTAAGCTATTGAGACCCTTTTCTTCTCTACCTAACTACTTGTCTACCAAGCTTGAACTATTTGTGCAGACCTTTATTCTCTATTCTAAGACAAGTAAATTCAAACATGATCTAGCCAGGATTAGACTATCTGGCTATTCATCAACTGTGGCAAGAGTCAACCACCTATACATAGTGAAATTCTACAAAATATGGAACCTTTGCAGCATGAAAAGAATGGACATATTTAGCACTTCTCCAGTCAATCATGAAAAATGAAACCTATTGGTATAGGAAGCTAACATGGTCATTCTGCTTAAAGCTCATATATAACTCTTAGAAATCCATTGTGATTGGGCCAAGTGTGCGGAGCCATTCAACACCCAAGACAATGTCACACCCACCCATGTTGATGGCAAACATGTGGGTCTTTAGGTGGTAATCTCCCATCTGAAGTTTGATATTTTCACAACGGCTGTCACATTTCATTGTGCTCACATTAGTAATCTGTACCTAGAAATTAGAGATTGCTTTGACAAAACAATGCACAGCTTTTGCGACTCTCTGATGGATAAAGTTATGTGTGTTGCCACTATCAATCAAGACTAATACATGGTGATGTTTAATCAAACCTCTGATTTTGAGAGTTTGGAGAGAAGAAATGCCTACCAAAGCATGGAGCGAGATAATTGGTTCTTCTGGTGTAGCGGGAGCTCATTGTTCTGCTGGTTGTCCTCATCTTCCTCCTCTGGTCGCTACAAGGATGGGGCTTCCTCAAATGAACTGTGATCAATAGCATCAATTTGAAAGAATTTGGGTTCCTTGCATTTATGCCTCGGGGAGTATTTGTCATCACAGTAGTAACACAATCCTTGCTTTCTTCTTTCCGCCATTTCTGCTAGTGACACCTTTTGAACCTTAAGTGTTTGGGTAGTGCCCGGAGCCTGGGTGGGGCATCCCTTAGCTATGAAATTTGGACGAGGCAACTGGGCTTCTAACATGCATTCCACTTCGTGAGCCGTTGTGCAAGCTTCCAACCATGTGGGTCGGTGGTGCATCCGGATGCGATCTTGGATGACGTCTTTGAGACCACTGATAAAACATTCCAAGTAGAATTCATCTGCCAGACCTATGTGGAAGGCTAATTCCTCAAAGGCTATAATATAGTCGTGTACTGTGCCTGTCTGTCTAAGCTTAGTAAGACGATCCAAAAAATTAGATTCTCGTTCAAAGAGTTCACAAAGGGATTTTGAGAACGCCTGCCAAGTAATTGGCCTTGCATAGCATTATTGATGCCACTACCACCATTTCCATGTTTCTTGGTACAAGTAAAGGCTTCCCACATGTAGCTTAGTCTCATCATCTCTGATGTGATTCAACGTGAAATATTGGTCCATTTGTGATAGCCATATTTCCAGATTATAGCCATCAAATTTGTACATGTCCAGCTTGGGTGGTTGAGGGTGGGAATGTTGGTGGTTTCCATGGAAGTGAAAAGAATGATTAGATTCTCCTTCATGGTCTTCATTAAAAGCATATGCCTCTGATTGTACCACCGACTGAAGCTTTGTGAATGTGTCGTTCAATGTCTAGATCTGCCTCAATAATTCCTCCAACCTATTTTCAAGGGATTCCATCTTCTCATTGGCCATAACTTGAGCTCTGGTTTCTACCATACACAGATCTGGTTCATTTGTCATTACTGTGAAAAAATTTGGGACCGTTTGAAAATTTAAGTTGACAAGTGAATGGTACCACCTCGCTCAGCTCGTCGTCCCGATTCTTATGGGCTAAGTCTCTTATAAGCGTCCCAGGAGGGCCTCGGACCTTTTTTTTTTAATACTCTGAAAAGAGTTTTAATCCCCCCACTTATCAATACTGCAGAAGCTAATTCCTGGAAAAGTTAATCCTGCCCAATGTCCTGTGAGAATCACCCCAAGGTATGGGAGCCACAAGCCTCCCTGCACAAATGGTCAAATCTATTTGCGAAGCCCTCAACTGCAGAGTGTGAGTAGGAATGTGGCAATGACCGGACCCCCACTACTAGATTTGAATGGTATTTTGGTGGATCTGATTGTTGTGGTGGCGCAGAACCCAACCTTCTAGATATGATCTGGAAAAGAAGATGATGGGTGATCTTCAGAGAGACAAGGGAACTATGGTTTCAAGGAGTGTTAGGTGATACAGATCAAAATATACATAAGGGTCCAACAGTAGTACTCGGCCCAATCTTTCAGGGAACTAACTAAGGAGGATCAACTGTACCCTTAGTCGTACTACCCGACCACCCTATCATACGCATGAGTAATCTCCCTGAGTGTTATTCTCGGTGCACTGTAGTAGCAAGATGGCTGACAATTTATCTACTGTGAGGTTTCAGGTGAGCCTAGGGGGATTCCAATATACCCAGAGGGTACGTGGAAGACAGTCTATGTGCAGTTTTGTCTAATGTGCTACTACTCAAAGGGGTACCCACAGGGGTTACAAGGGAGTCCAACAAGTGTGACCACCTATTGTATTTCCTGCATGAATGCCTCCCTAAATCCATAGGTTTATGCGCTCAATGACAGACCCCATGGTTTAAAGACACCGGAACACGTCTCTAGCCAAAAAAAAAAAATCTGCTACAAATGGAGATACTACTGCCCTTGGAAAGTGCTCTGATACCACTTGTTATGCTCTTGACCTGTGAGAAGATGCTAGAATACCAAATATGTGAATAAATACAACCCGGAACATAGAACAAAATAGACATAACAACATGTATTTTATTATTTAGAAATGAAAGCAATGTTCACTTGCCTCTTCGAGGGAGCAACCTCCAATAGAGCAGGGCTCGATTACAGAAATAAGACACGACCTCCTAAATGGGAAGTCTCTATCCTTTATCTAGGATTCATACAAGCAATACCATGTGTCAGTACCATGGTTCTATTAATATCATCTATTTAATATCATGGCCCATTTGCAACTAGTTGTGGTACCTTTCTTTAAATGTAGGTCAACCACTTACAATTATTAATATGGGCTTTATTGACTCTTTAAATAACTATAACTATGACTCGACCCTATTACATAAATAAGGGGGTTAGGGTTGGACCCGAACCATGTCCTATGAGAATCACCCCAAGGTATGGGAGCCACAAGCCTCCCTGCACAAATGGTCAAATATATTTGCGAAGCCCTCAACTACAGAGTGTGAGTAGGAATGCGGCAACAACTGGACCCCCACTGCTAGATTTGAATGGTATTCTGGTGGATCTGATTGTTGTGGTGGCGCAGAACCCAACCTGCTAGATCTGATCTGGAAAAGAAGATGATGGGTGATCTTTAGAGAGATAAGGGAACTATGGTCTCAAGGAGTGTCAGATGCTCCAGATCAAAATATACATAAGGGTCCAATAGTAGTACTTGGCCCAATCTTTCAGGGCACTAACTAAGGAGGATCAATCGTACCCTTAGCCATACTACTCGACTACCCTATCGTACGCGTGAGTAATCTCCCCGAGTGTTTTTCTCGGTGTACTGTAGCAGAAAGACGATCGACGGTTTATCTACGGTGAGGTTTCAGGTGAGCCTAGGGGGCTTTCGATATACCCAGAGGGTACATGGAAGAGAGTCTGTGTGCGGTTTTATCTAATGTTCTACTACTCGAAGGGGTACCCATAGGGGTTACAAGGGAATCCAACAAGCATGACCACCTCTTGTATTTCCTGCGTGCAAGCCTCCCCAAATCCATAGGTTTATGCACTCAATGATAGACCCTGTGGTTTAAAGATGCTGGAACACGTCTCTAGCCAAAAAGAAAATTCTACTACAAGTGGAGATACCACTAGCCCTAGAAAAAGCTCTGATACCACTTGTTATGCTCTTGACCTGCGAGAAGATGCTAAAATACCAAGTATGCGAAGAAATACAACCCAGAACATAGAACAAAATGAGAAATAACATGTATTTTATTATTTAGCTATGAAAGCAATGTTTACTTGCCTCTTCGAGGGGGCAACCTCCAATAGAGCAGGGCTCGATTACAGAAATAAGACACGACCTCCTCAATGGGGAGTCTCTATCCTTTATATAGGATTCATACATGCAATACCATGGGTCAGTACCATGGTTCTATTAATATCATCTATCTAATACCATGGCCCATTTGCAACTAACTGTGGTCCCTTTCTTTAAATGTGGGTCAACCACTTACAATTATCAATATGGGCTTTATTGACTCTTTAACTAACTATAACTATGACTCGACCCTATTACATAAATAAGGGGGTTAGGGTTGGACCCTAACACTTTGCAAGGTATATTGAAATATTTATACATAGTTATCTAAACTCTCATCATCAAATTGAGACATTTTAAATATTTCCTCTTTGATGTCCCTAGGCTTACAATACTCTTAGTACGTATTTAAAAATTTAATCTTCATATCATTCCAATATTGTATAGAATTTTCGCCTAATTCCCTAAGCCAACAAAGAGTGGAGTCTTTTAGTGTTGTAGGAAATAGTTTTAACTTTTGAGCAATCGTAGAGTAATCATAACTTAAACAAAGAACATCAAAATCAAATAGGAAAATGTCAAGGTCTTCCTTAGATAGGCCATGAAAGTTCAGGAGGGTAGAGAGAGGAATATTCTTCATTTGAACTATTGTATGAGGATCTTGGATAGGAAATTCAAAAGTGACAGGGTCTTGTTTCCTTGGTCCATTCCTTTATTCGTCTCCCATTTTTTCCTGTCTTGTAGTTTCATGGGTTTGAATTTTATTGGATCCTAAAGAACTTTCTAGCTCCTCGTCTAATATACTTCCTTTCCCTATTGGTCCTTCACCTTTCAATGGTTTCCCTATCACACTACTCTTGAGAAAATTTGCCTTCAAAAAATATCCCTTTTCACTTGCCAAACAAATAATATAATTTTAATAATTTTTAATCTTAATAATATAATATATTTTATAAATGTTTATATCCATTAATATCATGTAATCATTAAAAAAAAATTCTTAAGATAAAAATCTAAGTTTAAAACTTAAACAAAAATATTTACACGATTTTAATTTAAATAAAATTATAATTTAATTAATTTTAATGAATTTTAATTTAAATAAAATTATAATTATATTTAATTAATTTACGAGAAAAAAACAAAGAACCATGAAACGTTCATCTCTTTATATACAGAGAAGGAAATTTAGTCAACCTTCATAAAGTCGAATCACGTGCACCCATAAATCTTACTTCCACTGCGGACGTCATTGCCCAATATTTCCCAATCTAGGATCTCTCACCTCCTCCCCTCTTGCTCCTCCCGTCTACGTTGGAGACAGGGACTCTAATAAGTGACATTTTTGTCAGTTGGCAAAGAGTCTCCTTATATTCATGTCCACACTAATGACGAGTGAGGTTTCCCATTTTTTAATATTTTATCATTAACCAATCTATAAAATAGTTTTTGGGTTGGAGCAGGAGTTTGATTTAGGTGTTAAGCGCTATGTGATGGTAGTTAAACTTTTCAAGTAGATATAAGGTTGCTATTAATTATAAGAATATGATATCATATGGATTTTTTAGTATTATATTTCCAAAAATCAACCAGTTGCAAAAAGAGTTTTTAATGTTACATTTTCAAAATTCAACAAATTGCAAAAACAAGAACTAGAATCAAGTGAGCAAAAGCAGTGATATTTCCACCCTAGAATCATGTGTTGATATAATATCTTACCATTTAATTTTTAAAACTAGACTAATTAAATAATATAATGAATAACCTATAAAAAAGAAAATAATGCAGGTAGTTAGAAAAAAACAAGAAACCAATCTAGAAGAAAACCTCACAAAGATTATAATACAAACAACGTCGATCAGATACTTTTCAATGCAAGCGATGACGGAAGTGCTGAGAAAACGTTGTTTCAAGCAACATGGACGTGACTAGTTCTTATTATCATATTATTATGCTAAAGGCGGTAGGCTCGTGGGTATCACTCCCCGAATAATCGACACATTTAGTTATTTGTGGGAATTGGTGAACACATTTATTTATTATTTATTTGCGGGAATACGTCAGCACACATTTATTTATTATTTAATTGCGGGAATACGTCAACGCATTTGTTTATTTATTTGGTACGATTCATGCAAAAACAAGTTGAATATTTGAAAACCAAAAATTTGATTGAAATATATGAAAATAAGTCAACACATTTATTGGGTAAGGTTCGTGCAAAAACCAAGCTTTAACATCAGAAAAACATAAATTTTATTGAAATATTGTTTTAGTATGGAGCGACTAATGCTTGGGTATATGTCACTGCCTAACCTAGTAACGTATTATCTGTCTTGCCTGGCTGGTAGTATGTGGATATTTTATTTATATTATTTATTTAATCTAGCAGATTTAAACTATAACTTCGTACAAAGAGACCTATGAAATAAACCTAAACCTTAGTATCCAGAAAGACATGAAACAAATGAAAAGAACGCAATAATCAACCATTTAAATACAATTCCCCCCATAGAAAAATTCCAAATAATAAAACCTTTCTGTAACACATTAAAAATTCAATACAATAAAAAGGCAACCTTGGGGTCATGGAAACCATGTGCGATCTGGCCAAATTAAAGCGCAGGGCCGAAGAACAAAGCTTGGCGCCCTGGAACAATGGTGAAGGCGCAGAGAATTGTGTGCATTTTGCAACATAAACAGCAGACGCCATGTCTTTCTGGTGAGCAGAAGTGAAATGAGGTTCAACTCGTGACTGCGAGGAAGCTAAAATATAGACGAAAGAAAAACTCCACGTGCAGTACCACGTGGCTGACCACTACCACTTCAATTAATTACTGACAAAAGAGAAACTCCAGAACCTGCTCTGTAGCTACCACTGTTATCGGGACTTACAACAATTACTCAATCAGTTATTGTTCATCAATCAAATCCCATGCCCATTGCGGTCCAGTTTTCTGTCGATTCTCGTGGCATCCTGAGTTGCAGAGAGAAAAATCACTAACTCCAGAACCTGCTCTGTCTCTTTCTCCGTTCATCAATTAAATCGCATGCCAACAAGTCTCTCTGGCCACCTTTAGCGCTGGTTGCAAACTCTGATTGTCTGGTCGAGTTTGCTGTAAATTTTCGTGGCATTCTGAGTTGCAGAGGGAAAAATTATTAACTCCAGAACCTGCTCCGTCTCTTCCTCCGTTATAGGGGCTGACCACAATTACTTATTGCTGATCAAACAAATCCGAGGTGCCCAGGCTGGCCTTTGCGGGCGGCATCTTTTGTGCTGGCCGGCGTACTCAGTTGTGGAGGGAAGAAATATATTATTATTATGAAATCAGTGAATGACGGTCCATACCAACAAATGTCTTATAAATTACGTAATCGCTTTTACAATCGCCATGGTAAAAGCGAAGGTCCATTTCCCAGGTTAGCTTAATTCGATTACAGATTGCCATGGTAAAAGCGAAGGTCCATTTCCCAGGTTAGCTTAATTCGATTACAGATTTCCGGAATATTCCGGGATAGCCAACTTTGTCTTTCCTATGTTACCGGGCTGACGACAATTACTTATACAATTATTCATCAATCAAAGACCAGCATGGCCTTTGCGTGGGGCATCCTTTGTGCTCGCTGGCGTCCTCAGTTGTGGAGGGAAGAATTATATTATTATTATGAAATCACGTTCCATGCCAACAAATATCTTATAATTAAGTAGTTGTCCTGCTAAGAACGACGGTCCGTTCATGGCGTTTACAAACCAAAATTCATGGCATTTATTTCGTACTAATGATCCGGTTACTTTGGTACGCAAAAAATAGTAGGGTACTTTCACGCGGAGTTTATGACTTTTTTCAAAAAAAAAAAAAAAATTAAATTTAAAACTATGTTTTCTATTTAATGTGTAATGTGGATGAACAATGTAAAGAGTTTTGCAGAGCCAGATTCTTCTGGGTAAACTCTCTTTTATAGGGCTGACCAATGGGTTTTATTTTTATTAATACAAACATTACCATTTTTATCACCGAAAATGTGGGAATGTGCTCGAAGGGTCCGGAAACTGGGCCCATCCCCCTCTCCAACTCGGCCCATCCCCCTCTCCATAGCTAGTGCAATGTAGCCACTACCAAGGCAGACCACTTTTTTTTTATTATCTTTTTTAAGACATGGTGAGTCAGTAACTACCAGTCCTAATCTATGGGAGACCCAAGATCAATCCTTGTAGCTGCCTCTATAACACCAGGAGTACATCCAACTACCTGTAAGTCGGATATACTAAGATCCTATGATTTTAGCAAACACCAGGAGTACATCCAACTACCTGTAAGTTGGATATACTAAGATCCTATGATTTTAGCAAGACCGAGACTCACTAAGATCCTCTGATTTTACAAAGAGCAAGACTCACGTGCCGCAAAGGGGGGGTTGGGTAATGTGCTCCTTGAGCCACCACCACAGCAGGTCATGTTCTTAATGAGGTTTGAACTGCTTTTCCCATATAAACTAACCGTTTAACCATGCACCACTGTACCAAGGCTGACCACAATTACTTATCAATCAAATCCCAAACCAACAAGCCTCTTTAGCCTTTCCCTTGGCATCTCTTGTGCGTTGCCCATATAAACTAACCATTTAACCACGCACCACTGTAGCCTTTCTTACCAAGGCTGACCACAATTACTTATCAATCAAATCCCAAGCCAACAAGCCTCTTTGACCTTTCCCTTGGCATCTCTTGTGCTAGTTTGGGCTGGTACAGTTTTTTGTCCATTCTCATGGCATCCTGAGTGGTGGAGAGAAGAACTATGAAATGTTGTTTTATACTAATAAATATCTTCTTATACTTTAGCTCAACGCATATATCCACACAGGACCTTTTCTTATTATACAAAGAAATTGTAAATATGTTAGAAAACCTACACAGATGAATCTAGCTAGTAAAGGTTGAACACACAGCTTTGCAGAGCAAAAATACTAAAAGAAAATCGAAAGAAGAAAGAATGGTTCATTAGAAAATAGGTTACAATGCTCATGATATAGCATTATTCGGTGAAGATCCCAAGGTAATGCACCATAGTGGTGATCAATGAGAAGACTCAACACCTACAACAAGTTCCAAAGATAACTAGCCATAGCTTATGAGGTAGTGACTTAGCATGCAGCGTGTAGGAAGTCATCTCTTTGAGAGATCGATTCTTTCTCTTAGCAACTACGTTCTGCTGCGGAGTGTAAGGAACTGTGTACTGCAACTGTATGCCGGACTGAAGGATAAAGGTTCTGAAGTGCTTTGTTAACATATTCCCACCCATTGTCTGTACGGCGGGCTTTGATCTTTCTCTCTGGCTGTGTCTCAACTAGTGCTTTGAAATCTTCGAAGTGCGCAAAAACTTCAGATTTGGCCCTGAGAAGATACACCCAAGTATACTGTGAGAAATCATCAATAAATGTAAGCACATACTTTGCTTTGTTGATGGAAGGATGAGGAAAAGGTCCCATGAGATCACTATGGATCAGATCTAGAGGAGAGGATGCTCTGTGAGTCTTGCCGGTGTCAAACTTTTCTCTGGGAAGTTTGCCAAGGACACACCCTTCACACACTCCTTTGGAGAAATTGATATTTGGCAAGCCTTCCACCATCTCATTCTTGCTTAGCTGTTGCATATACCTGTAATTTAAGTGACCAAACCTCTCGTGCCAAAGCCTACTACTATCATCAGCATGTGTAAGCAATAAGGAGGATTCAGATTCAATAAATTCAGAAAATGTATACAGTCTGGCTCCATTGTTTACCTCACCAGTTGCAATGTTGGAGCTGTTATGTAGATCATATATGTTCACTGCATTTGGAGTGAATTCCACTCTCTTTCCGGTGCCAGAATGAGTGATCTAATAAACTGAAAGCAGGTTTACCGAAAGTTTTGGAACATGAAGCACATCTTCAAAGCTTCCGTGTAAAAGTTCCACTCTACCTTTTCCGATGACCTCAATAGGTGAGTCATCTCCCATGAGGATGGGAGGTCCTTTGCATGCATCCAAAGAGGAACAGACTTCCTTTGCAGCAACCATATGATGTGATGCACCAGAATCTATAATCCATGCATCAGGAGAAGAATTAATTGCAACTAAAGCATGAAAATTGTTACCTTTCCTGTGTGGCGGATCCTCAGTTTTCTTCTTCGCACCCTAAGGGATGTGGTCCCAAGGTTGTGCTTCTGAAGGATTTCTACCATTTGGTCAATTTGTTTCTTCATGCAAGAGGATTCTGGATGGAATCCTCTTTGACAGTAGGTGCATCTGTTTCCTTTCTTCCCTTTCTCATTTATTGAGCCGGAGGACTCATTGAAGGGCTTGGTGCACCCTTCCTTCTTTGGATGGGAATGCGCTTTTCCCTTGTCTTTTTGCTGCTGATTTTTCTGATTTGAATCAGATCTGTGATTTTTATTGTGGCTGCCATCATGCACAGCAAGTGCATGTGATTTTGGAGGTTTGATTTTCCCCATGCCAATGAGTTTATCTTGCTCAAAAATAAGGAACTCCATAAATTCTTTGAGAGAAGGCATAATGTAGGATTTACCTGTTGCGAGCCTTACTAAATGAAATGTAAACACAAAGACGGAGTATTCCGGTCTGAGCTTTGACATAATAGAGAGAATTTGACAACTCTCCTCCTTGGATTTGTCAATTCTACAACCCTTGAGTTGCAACAATAGATCATTATATTTGGTGAAGAAGTCTTGAATTTTGTCATAGTTCCGTGGATCCAATGACAACAGCTCCACTTCAAGAAGATGTCCTTTCATCTCATCCCGTTTCCCGTAGAGATATTCAACCTTTTTCCAAATCTCATTGGGAGGATTGCACGTAGATAGATGAAATTGCAAGTCTGGAGAGATGCACATGCATATGGATTAGTGGGCCTCATCCATACGGTTGACGTACTTGGATTTCTCTATGGCTGAAGTGGGTTCCACTTTTGTAGCCATAATAATCCTATACAACCCTTTATGACGAAGGTATCAAGCCATTTGGTCCTTCCATTCATAATAGTTGTACAGTGTTAGGATCGATGCTTTGGGAAACTCCATTTTTCTGTCAATCTTCGATCTCCAAGCTATAATACCTACAAAATAAAGTATTGGTGCGCCTTTTATCTAGCAACCTGTGGGCTTTGATACCATGTAAATGTGTTAGAAAACCTACACAGATGAATCTAGCTAGTAAAGGTTGAACACACAGCTTTGCAGAGCAAAAATACTAAAACAAAATCAAAAGAAGAAAAGAATGGTTTGTTAGAAAATAGGTTACAATGCTCATGATATAGCATTATTGGGTGAAGATCCCAAGGTAATGCACCATAGTGGTGATCAATGAAAAGACTCAACACCTACAACAAGTTTCAGAGATAACTAGCCAGTTGCAGAGTGAAAGAAGGAGCAAATCAAGGAGTAAATCATGCAAAAGGAATCTTGCATACAGTCCCATGCTCTAACTAAGAGTCCACATGTAGGTGTGTAGTAGTTCCAACATGCAAAAGGAATTTTGCATGCAGTCCCATGCTGTAACTAAGTCCGCATGTAGGTGTGTAGTAGTTCCAACAGAAATTGAATGAAATAATATCTCTATCAATACTTAATTTTTAAGTATTTATAAGTGTATAAAAAATTACATGATATAATATTGTAATTAGATAATATAGTTAAATTTTATGATTTTAATCTATTTTTATCTATGGGTTCGAAAGTAAATTTGATGTAAAAATATATTTCAAAATAATTAAATTTTGAGGAATTAGATTAAGATTATTATTACACACTTTTTAATAATCACAAATTAATGTTTAGTATATAAAAAAATTGTATGACATAGTATTGTAGTGTAATTATATAGTTAAAATTTAAAAAAATAAGATTACAACAATATATTGTAATAAACAATTTAAATAACTGCTTTCACTTATTTCAATTTCAAAATATAATACACTTTTATCTATATATAAATATAAATATAAATATAAATATATATATATATATAAATTATATATATATAAATATATATATATATATATTATATCATTGTTAATTGAATTTTTAAAGTGAACGTGTAGGTTATGGGCCCACCAAACTTAGGAGCGTTGAACTTAGCCAATCCAAACTTCAAGGCAACGTTGAACTTAGCAAACCCAAACTTCAAGGTTCTATCATGCTAGCACTACCCAAACAACGCACAGGACCACGCTCTTCTAGAATCCAGCTGACTCACCCTTATACTGATACAGAGACCCCACTCCCCCTTTGTTCCAACCTTTATGTGACCACGAGCTGGGGACCGACTGCGCAAACCAATCGACGACCAAAAGTAGGTGCAAGTCCTCTATCTCTCAAAGCGACAGTCATGATCAAGCAAATGAGATGAAGAACAAGTGTGTAATGTGGGCCCCTTCCCCTCTGACGTTAATGTGGGCCCCTTCCCCTGTGACGTTAATGGAGGGGGGCGCAGGGAGTCTTCGCCCCTAGTTTCATTCAGGATTCTGTTCTCTCAAGCGGACGGTGGATTTTTAATTTACAATTAAAGGAAATGATGTCCTCTTCCTACGTTGGCCACAATGTGTCTTCCAGAAGTTCTGAATATCATAATTGATTTAGGGGAGTTGTTTTTAGTGTGATTTTTTGGAAGCTTTTCTAGTGGATTTTTCTGTCTATTTTTTCTAAAATCCAACAGTGATTCATTGAAATCACAAGATTGATGGATAAACTCTACACAATAAAAGTGCCATAAAGTTTTTCATGGTGTTGAATTTATATATATAATCAAAAAACTAGTTTAACTAACAAAAATCAAAATTTCATATCAAAATTTTCACTCAATTATAAAAACTCCAAAAATTACACTATAGACAACCCTCCATCATCAAACTGTAACACACTTTTCTCATAAATACAAATTTATGGTTCACTTAAACTCAAAATAATAAAATTTGAATTTTGACTGAGTTAATGACACATCTTTTTTTATATTTAATATTTATGTGATGTTATTTTCGTATTTGTAATTAAAAGAATCTTTTTTTTCTTACAAGAAGTTTACCCAACTTTAAAAGTCATATATAAATAATTATTTAAGGAGCATTTTCTATAACCCTTAATTGATATTTGAAAAGTTTATTAATGTAATAGTAGACCTTTTTAATATTTGAAATTCTTATTATATTTTTATTAGCTTTGTTGTTGACGGAAAGAAAACTATTTTGTTGCATTTTATAAAAGATTTTGTTGCATTTTATAAAAGATTTAACTTACGGGTGATTTTTTGATTTTTTAAATAATATATATATATATATATATATATATTTATAAATTAAAATAATTATAGTTTAAATGGTTAAGTTTATACAAATTAAATGTTTTAAAAATTATTCAAAAGTGTTAAATTTATTTTGCATTCAAAAATATAATTTAAACAATAAAACATAATGATGTCATAAAAAATTATGTCATCTAATTTTTAACGAAAAAATTGAAAAAAATAGCCTATATAAATTATCTCAAAGAGAATATCAAACCATGTTCTTGACCATTCTATGTAACCCTAAATTAAATTTTGTAATTTAATTGATTAAATAATATAATTTTGTTCCTACTTAAAACTTAGGTCATTTGATTATAATTTAAAAAATAACTTAGGTCAAATATTTTAAAAAATAAATTAATCTTAAAAGCATAAATGGTATATAATTAATTATTTCACTTAGCCATTTATTTGTAATTGAGCATAGAGACTCATTTTATAGCCTAGTGTGAAGACAATCAACTTGAAATTGACACTTACCCATCTATATATATATAATAAAATAAAAAACAAAACAAAAAGAATATGCTACGCATGTTTAATTAGTTGTCCATATGACTTAATCTAATTTCATGGAACTTAATTAGACCACTCATCATGAAGACCGAGAAGTTCATTCTACAACCAGTATGAAGGTCATGTGTAAGTTTGTCCATGTTTAATTTTGATTTAAAATAAAATATTCTCTAAATATAAAAGTAATGTGGGCTATAACCAATGTAGATCAATGCACATTAAAATGGGTTTTTTTGTTATTAATATATTTTCAAGTAAATGTCAATATTAATTTTAATAAAACATATTAAAATATTTCATATATATCTATATATAAAGACCACTCATCATTAAGACCGAGAAGCTCATTCTACAACCAGTATGAAGGTCATGTGTAAGTTTGTCCATGTTTAATTTTGATTTAAAATAAAATATTCTCTAAATATAAAAGTAATGTGGGCTATAACCAACGTAAATCAATGCACATTAAAATGGTTTTTTTGTTATTAATATATTTTCAAGTATATGTCAATATTAATTTTAATAAAATATATTAAATATTTCATATATATTATATCTAAAAAATGTTAAAAAGAAAATATTTAATGTTGTATATTATAAAATTTCCAATGTAGATTATGAATGTACAATATTTTAATAAAATTAAACATTGAAGTGTACTTAAAAAATATATTAATAAAAAAATTTGTTTAATAATGTCTTGATAAATGGTTCAATATACATGTTATGTAAAATATTTGTATATGTTTTAAAAAATTATATGTGTGTGTGAGAGAGAGAAAGAATTTTAATATAAATTAATATTGGAGTATACTTAAAAATATACAAATAAAAAAAATATGTAAAATATTTTATATATTGTTTTAACAAATTATATATCTATAGAGAGAGCGCTATGGAAAAAGTAAGATTCATGGTTAAAATGTTTGAAGTGGTCTTAGTATTTTACAGTTTAATCCTTTTTTTTTGGATATGTTTTTTTGGAATTCAAACAAAGATTTTTTGGACTTACAAGTTTAAGTTTAAGTTAGGTTTAAGAAATTTGATGGATTTATCATTGGTTATTAGTCATCCTCCATAACATTTGATCTATGCTGCATTGGTTTTGTGGGGAGGGGAACAACAAGGATGGTGGATGAGTCCCCGGAATGACTAAAGCACACCCCCAAATTTTCAGGGCACGGGGGGTTGGAGACGGATATATATATATATATATATATATATATATTTATAATATATATATATATATATATATATAAGTTTCCTAAAGCTAAAGTTCATGTCTGGTGGCCAATAATGGAATGTACTCATACTTTTTCAAATTGTTTCAAATTTTAATTGTGCGAGTGTAAGGGTTGTTCATCAATACTAACTGAAACACTACAAATGTTAATATTGAATTTGTATATATATATATATATATATATATTATATTATATATATATATATATATATCTATATATATATATATATATATATATATATATAGATAGATATATATATATACAAAATTCAATATTAACATTTGTAGTTGTTTCAAGTTAGTATTATGAACAACCCTTACACTCGCCAATTAAAATTTGAAACAATTTGAAAAAGTATTGAGTTACATTCCATTATTGGCCACCAGACATGAACTTTAGCTTTAGGAAACTTAAGTGTAACTACTTTAAATTTGTAGTAAGGTCTATGAACAATCTATCAAGGAGAACTGCCTTTATATTAGTTTATTTTTCCTCATATTTCTTGCTAATAATGACTATGTTAAACACAAAAGGCATTCCCTTTTCCAAAGGTTTTGCAAACTTTTATAGTTGTGTTGAAAAACACTATAAAATAATTTTGTTTTCTAATGACATTCAATTCATATTTCAGATTAAGAAGGGGATTGAATAGGAATTTATTTAAATTTTTAATACTCAATCCAACTCACAATTATCTAATTGTTTTCACAATTCTTGGGGTTGAGATGATGGAAGCACTGAACTTGAATGATTCCTCAAAACCGACCTACAATATTTAAAAGATGAGATGATCCTAAGAAAGAAGAAGAAAAATAACCACAAGGATCATCCTTTTAAAATGTTGCATTTTCTATTTTCTTGACATGGAGGGTGTTTTTTGTAATTTTACTATTGAAAATCCAACATCTAAATCACTAGAAATACAAAATGAAACCCATCATACAAAACCCATGTTTTGAGTTGCAAATTGTACAAAAAATTTAGATTCAATGCATTCCAAAAAAAATGAATGGGAAAAAAGATCATATTGTTTAATCTTCAATGTCCATGATTGTCAAAACTGAAGCTCTGTGCTTGGATTATCCCTAAAACCTTTCCCCAACACCTTTGAAATTTGTTGAGAAAACCCTTGAAATCTGCGAAAAACATCCCTAAAATTTGTCCGAAACATCCATAAAATCTATTCGGAACATCTTGGAGGCGACTAACAAGTCCCCAACTCCCCAATAAGATCCTCAACAATTTGGGGAGTTTCGTAAGGGCCAAAAGTCCTCATAATGCAGAGACACAAAGTACGTGACTATTTTTGGGAGAAATGACTCCCCATACAACATAGTATTTAATTAACCTTTTATTATTTCGTGAAAAGTATGAGAAAATATAGAGACCGACTTTATCTTAAACTATAAACCTTAAAGTAAATATTATAATAAATCTGATAATTTGATCCATATTACTTTTAACCCCAAATGCCATGCTATGTTGACATATGTGTGTCATTACTCTAACCACCTGAAAAAGTAAAAGATAAAACATCAATGTTTACATTTGTGTGTCATTACTCTAACCACGTGAAAAAGAAAAGGATAAAACATCACATTTGATTAACGTACAGCGATAACAATACAAGCTACAACATCACATGCCTAACTTCACCTTTATAATAACGTGCCTTGTTTTTTCATTAATATTTTTCCGGTTCCTTTACATGAAAAAGTTGTCTTCTTTCATGCCACTTCCACATCTATATCATATAATGTTTTAATGTTCAAAAGTGTTACAGCCTTTAACAAAATCGGGCAATTTGGCCTTCTTAATCCTAAGGTTTTCTTGTATTATATAAATATATGTAAATAATGTTTTAGCTAATTCTATATGGTTTGAAAATGTAATTCTTATTTGTTTTTGTTGTGATTTTTTTATATAGAGGAGTCTGTTCCTATTCCTCACGTTTTTTTTAGCTAATTCTATATTGTTGGAAAATGTAATTCTTACTTGTCTCAGTTGTGATTTTTTCTATATAGAAGAGTATGTTCCTATTCCTTAGGATTGTTATATCTAGATGTTCATAGATTGGTGTGTGGTTGAGATATTCTCTCAACCAGGTGATTATGTGTCCAAGATAGTCTACCTACCTTTAAACAACACTAAATATATTTATATGTAAATTTATTTGATGTGAATGGACAATATAGTGTCTACTATCAAAATTTAAATTGGTATCAGAGCCCATGAGGGCCTGGTCCTTGGCCCCTCATGCGCCAAGGGAAATAGAGGGTAAGAGAGTTTGTTAAGAGTGTATATGTTTGCTCATCATTTGAATTTGCAAGGTAAACTAAGATCTGCCTACACGAGGGAATGTTGTTCAATCTTGAAGAGCATAGATGACGGTTGGAAAACACCTAAGCTGATCGATCCCGAAGTCAGAGAGAGATTCAGCCTTAATGATGTGGGCGTCGTGAGTGTAATGGTTTTGCAAACCTCACCTGTGATTGTTGCCAAATTTTTACTGATTGAAGCCACCTAGTGAGCCACTCGTGCAACCTCTGTATAGCATCGAAGCTCTGAGATAAGGATTCAACTATGCCAAGAATAGCCCTGCGCTACGAAATTGTGGAACAAATCTGTGTAACATGTGACACTGTTGGTCGATCTGACTTCCTCGAAGTATGCATTCAGCTTGCTAGCCATCAGGCAAGAAGAGGGGCGCATCTGAGACGATCTGGGTGGATCTATATCATCCGGTTGTGTTGGTATTACTGCTGCGGGCTGTGTGAGTTTAGGAGAAGCAGTGATATAATTTGGGCTTTTAATTGAGTGAAAGGAGTCTGCCTATTGTGTGTGAACTACTTAGCGTGATTTAAGGCCGAGTCAAACTGGTGAGGAGCAGTCATCGAGTAAGGATCTCAATGATTTAGTTTGAAAGATTGGTGCAACAACCTGGCCGAAGAATCAGTTTGATGGGGCGTGTTCGACTAAAGAGTACCGAACGCCAATCGAGTTGAAAACAGTTGAAACTTATTTTTTTCTAGCGCTTTATTTGAGTTCGATTGTTTAGTTCAAATGATGTCTTACTGGTTCCTTATGATCTCTTGGAAGGCATTATCTGCGTTGCAATTGGACCAAACTATTATTGTTGTTGCAGGTTATGTGTGTTTATCCATGTGTAGCTGAAAGGTTGGGCTGACTAGTGTATACTGAGATTCGAAATAGATCACAGTGTCGAAGAGTCAATGCTGATCAAGTTTAATGGAAAAACCCAAAAACTTCCTATCATTATTCTTGTCTTTCGTATTACTTCATGAAGTTGAATTTGTCATATGTAGGCACGAACGCTCATGCTAATGGATTCTACGATGGTGATGTTGCATGGAGAATCGATAATAAAATCATGCATGGTATTGTGTTGACGTGCACAGACAAAGAAAATTTGACTTTAAAGAGACCCTTCATTCGCCTTGATAATGCTGGCAATGTCGATTTCTTTACATGTCATATGTAGAAGACTGTGTGAAGAGAGGATGTGTTGCGATATTGGATATTGCAAAGAAGAGTATTGGTAGTGGAAGGATCCGTTTTGTAACGCCCTGCGGTCATCGGGCGACCAGGCGCGCGTGCCTTCCTCCACGAAAATCGACTAAGTCATAAAAGGCAACCGCAAGCAACCAAGGCAAGGCGTGCGCGCGGATAGAAGTGGCGCTCGTGGATATATAGGGCGAGTCGATGGGAGTGACTTGCTAACAAGCAGACCATGGTGCGATGATGATCAAAGGGCAAGCCGACTTGCATATTGGTGATGGACGCGTTGGTTGGGAGATTGTGGTAGGGTCAGCCGAAGGCATGACCGCCACATGTTGAAGGGTATAAACTCGTGGAAGAGTTAGTCATTTGGACAACCAAACTTCGCTCATCTTCTATCGTTCTAGCAAGAAGTGCGAGTGTGTAAAGGCCGCAGCTCAAGGTGCAAGGGATGTGCCCGCTAGCTGGGCAGTAGGCATGGTCGCACGACAAGTTGGAGGGTGGTTGGAGGTGCGGGTGGAGGGCGTACTAAGGTGCCCGCCCGCCGGGTGATGTGAAGGAGTTTCGATTGTGGTTTGTGCGGGTGTGCACAGGCGTGCCCACCCGTTTGGGCAAAGGAACTCGTATTGTATACTTGGGTGAGGTCGAGGTGTGACCACCGTGCGCTCTTCCACGGGTGGGCCCTGAATTGTTTATGAACGCCAGTTAAGCCCAACTCCCGGTCATTCCACAAAATCTCTAATAGATAATAAAAAGACTTATCTTGCATATGATTGTATTCTTGCTGCTGTTCTATCATGTCTTTATTATATTGGTTTCTTTACATTATGATGTTATTCATGTTTATAATGAATGTTGAAGGCGTAGTTCGTAAAGTAAATCAATAATGGAAAATGTTGGTTACTTAGGCGGTGCCGCACCCGACCAATTTAACGCAAAAAGAATTGTGGGCGTGACAGGTGGTATCAGAGCAGGTTCATAGGTGGTGAAGCCATTGATTGATGATGAACGTAGAGAACAGATATGTATGCAGGGAAAAGTTATGGAGAAATCATGGATGAACAGTCTGGGTTTCGTGGACTTGACGGTCTGTGGCAAGACCATTCAAGCTTTGGTGGACACGGGGGCCACTCATAACTTCATGACGACACGGTTGGAAAAATAGGTTGGAATGATGATCTTCCCATCGAATATGGAGGTCAAGGCAGTGAACTCTAGAGCTAAGGTGGCGGGTTTGGCACACGAAGTGCTGGTACAGATAAAAGACTAGAAGGGTCAGTTGGACTTCACAGTGATGGAGATGAAGGACTTTGATGTGATACTCGAACATGATTTCTTGAAGGGAAACAGGGCTATTGTTGTCCCCTTCTGTGATGAGGTGGTGCTGGTTGGATAATCACAAACTTGGACTTTTCCCACTCATAGGCAAAGGAGGGAAGTCAAGGTGCAGCATGTTTCTGCACTGAGTTTAGAGAAGGCTATGAAGGAGTCAGATATGGAGACATATGCGGTGATGTTCAAGGAAGTCGAAGATGATGGACTGGGGACTCCTGTTCCAGCCGAGATTTCTGAAGTGCTGACCAAGTATGTGGATTTGATGCCTGATGAGTTGTCGAAGAAACTTCCACCAAGGCATGCAGTGGACCATAGCATTGAGCTTGAACCAGGGAAGCAACCCCCGGCGAAAGAACCTTATCATTTATTAGGGCTTGAGTTGGACGAATTGAAATGAGAACTAAAGGAGTTAGCTGATGCAGGTTTCATTAGACCTTCAAGGTCCCCTTATGGAGCTCCAGTATTGTTCCAGCAGAAGAAGGATTCGAATGAGCTATGGATGTGCTGTGATTACCGTGCATTGAACAAGCAAACGGTAAGGAACATGTATCCTTTGCCATTGGCTGCTGATTGCTTTGACAAGCTTGCGAAAGCCCGAGTGTTTTCCAAGCTGGACTTGAGGCATGGGTATTATAAGGTGTGGATAGTTGAAGGAGATGAGAAGAAAACCGCGATAGTAACAAGGTATGGTAGCTTTGAGTTCCTTGTTATGCTGTTCGGATTGTGCAATGCTCCCATTACATTTTTCACTTTGATGAATGATGTTCTACAACCATACTTGGATTCGTTCGTAGTAGTGTACTTGGACGATATAGTGGTGTACAGTGACAACATGGAGGATAATAAGAAGCACTTGGCGATGGTGTTTGAGGCACTGAGGGCAAATCAGTTGTTCTTGAAGAAGTCTAAGTTTGTGTTCGCTCAGACCGAGTTTCCATTCCTTGGGTATATTGTTGGTCAAGGGTACATACGGATGGAGCCGAGCATAGTGAAGGCGATCGAGGACTGGGTAGAACCGAAAAATGTCCATGAGATGAGGGTGTTCTTGGGCATGACCAACTACCAACAGAAGTTTGTAGAAGGGTACTCCAAGATGACATCGACACTGACAGACTTACTGAAGAAATACAAGAGGTTGTGTTGGACGGATAAATGTCAAAAGGCATTTGATGACTTGAAGAAGAGGATGGTTACAACACCGATACTGAAGTTGCCTGACTTCGGGAGACCGTTTGAGGTACAAACTGATGCTTCAGATTTTGGCATAGGAGGGGTTCTTATGCAGGATGGGCATCTGGTGGCGTATGAGAGTCGGAAGTTGCAGGATAGGGAACGAAGGTATCCGGTCCATGAGAAGGAGATGACTGCGATCATTCACTGTCTTCATGTGTGGAGGCATTACCTGATTGGGAAGCCGTTTGTTGTCAAGACTGATAACGTTGTAGCAAGTTATTTTGCATCACAACTGAAGCTTTTTGCGAAGCAAGCTCGTTGGCAGGACTTCTTGGCAGAATTCGACATGTCTATTGAGTATAGACTGGGTAGACATAATGCACTAGCAGATGCCCTTAGCAGGAAGGGACAACTGGTAGCATTGGAGGGTGAAGACCGGG
Source organism: Pinus taeda (assembly GCA_000404065.3). Classification (NCBI taxonomy): domain Eukaryota; kingdom Viridiplantae; phylum Streptophyta; class Pinopsida; order Pinales; family Pinaceae; genus Pinus; species Pinus taeda. Next base: position 29,846 of record APFE030436469.1, on the reverse strand, counting down.
TAGGAAGGAGTAGAAGTCGAGTTCAGATGTCAGAAGAGATGCAAAATAAACTCAATTAAAGTGTTGAAACCGATACTTTGGTGTAGAATATAGTGAAGCAGATAAAGGAGGGGAAGACACGAAAGTTCTTTCTACGGGACGGGTTCTTGTTCTTTGGAAACCAACTCTATGTTCCAAAGTCATCTGGACTCAGGAGGCACCTTTTGAAGGAGTGCCACGATTCTCCATGGGTTGGCCACCCAGGGCAGCGTCGTTCTTTGGCATTGTTGGAGAGAGGATTCTTTTGGGAGAAGATGCGAGAGGATGTGGAGGAGTATGTACATACGTGCATCATTTGTCAGTAGGAAAAATCGGATACTCAGAGGCAAGGAGGACTGTTGCAGCCTTTACCGATTCTTGAGAGGCCATGGATGAGTGTCTCGATGGACTTCATCACTCAGTTAGCACAGGTTCAGGGGTATAATGGGATCATGGTCGTGGTTGATCATTTTTCCAAGTATGTTGTCTTTATTCCTACAAAGATGCCTTGTGGAGCCGAGCGGACTACGAAGTTGTTCTTTAAGAACATAGTGAAGTATTGGGGGATGCCACTGAGCATTGTGTTGGATAGAGATCTGCGTTTTACAGGCAGATTTTGGACCACATTGTTCAAGCTAGTCGGGACAGAGTTGTTGATGAGTTCGAGTTACCATCCGCAAACAGATGGACAGACCGAGAGAATCAACGCATTGCTGGAGGACTACTTGCGACATTATGTGACGGCTGATCAGAAGAATTTGCCTGAACTCTTGGATATTGCACAGTTTAGCTACAATGTTCAAAAGAGTTCTGTGACAAGGTACAGTCCATTTGAGTTGGTGAATGGATAGATGCCAGTTGCACTGCATACCGTAGTGACAGGGGGTTTTTTGAGGAGCCCTCATGTGAAGAAGTTCATGAAGGCTTGGGAGGAGACCTTGGAGTTGGCATGGTTGTGCTTGCATGATGCTGCAAGGAGAATGGGGAAATATGCTGATAGGGGAAGACGGGATGTGCACTTCAGTATGGGAGATATTTTGTTTCTTAGGATTACTGGAGAGCAGTTTCAGCTAGCTAAGGGGACTGCAAGCAAACTGACACGGAAGTATGAGGGACCTTTCCAGGTGAAGAAGAGAGTGGGGGAAGTTGCTTATGAGCTGGAGCTTCCACACCATATGCACATGAAGCATCCAGTTTTTCACATTAGTCAGTTGAAGAGATGTAGACTTGATGCTGATCATCCAGATAGAGCTGAACCGCCGAGAGGACTAGCCGAGATTGTGGATAAACCAGGATTAGAGTTGGAGAAGATTTTGAGCTTCAGAACTACAGGGATTGGTTGCCACATGAAATGGTAGTATCTTGTTAGATGGAAGAATGCACCGGAAGAGGAGAGTTGGGAATCGGAGGACTCACTTTGGAGATGGAAGAAGAAGATTGCGAAATATGAATGGAAGATACTGAGGCAGTCGGGATTGTCGAGGGTGACAATGATTTCTAGTGGGGGAGGATGTAATGCCTTGTGGTCATCGGACGATCGAGCATGCGTGCCTTCCTCCACGAAAATTGACTAAGTCATAAAAGGCAACCACGAGCGACCAAGGCAAGGCGTGCACGTGGATATAAGTGGTGCTCATGGATATATAGGGCGAGTTGATGGGAGCGACTTGCTAACAAGCCGACCATGGTGTGATGATGATCAAAGGGCAAGCCGACTTTCATATTGGTGATGGGCGCGTTGGTTGGGAGATTGTGGTAGGGTCGGCCGAAGGCATGACCGCCACACGTTGAAGGGTATGAACTCGTGGAAGAGCTGGTCATTTGGACAACCAATCTTCGCTCATCTTCTATCGCTTTAGCAAGAAGTGCGAGTGTGTAAAGGCCGCAACTCAAGGCGCAAGGGATGCGCTCGCTAGCCGGGCAGTAGGAACGGTCGCACGACGAGTTGGAGGGTGGTTGGAGGTGCGGGTGGAGGGCATACTAAAGCGCTCACCCGCCGAGTGATGTGAAGGAGTTTTGTTTGTGGTTTGTGCGGGTGTGCACGGGTGCGCTCGCCCGTTCGGGCAAAGGAACTCGTATTGTATACTTGGGTCAGGTCGAGGTGTGACCATCGTGCGCTCTTGCACGGATGGGCGCCTGACTTGGTTATGAACGCCGGTTGAGCCCAGCTCCCGGTCATTGTACAAAATCTCTCATATATAATCAAAAGACTTATCTTGCATATGATTGTATTCTTGTTGTTGTTCTATCATGTCTCTATTATAATGGTTTCCACACATTATGATGTTATTCATGTTTATAATGAATGTTGAAGGTGTAGTTCGTAAAGTAAGTCAATAATGGAAAATGTTGGTTACTTAGGCGGTGCCGCACCCGGCCAATTTAACGCAAAAAGAATTGGGGGCGTGACACGTTTGGTCCAAGGTTGGGTCGTGACCGTAACATTGGAGGTGTTAAACAAAGTTCATGTGCCTAAGTCGGGTGAGATGGCACCTTGGTGTGTGTGGCCAGGCATGAGCCACTGTTATTTGAATTTTCTCATTGCAATGTGTCCAGTCCGTCCTGCGTCCGATAGGGCAAAGAATGTATAAGAACTGCTTACATAGTGGATATTTGTTCTGATGGATATATCCACCAATTAATAGAGTGTGGAATGTGGAACCAAGGTGCTTTCGTACAACTTCGAAAAAAGTCTCCAATGCTGCTATGTTGAGGTGCTAAGCATAGTGCTGCGTGAAGGAGCTTGAAATTGAGTATTGAAAGAACCCGGTAAGGATTAATTGGCTATGTTAAATTGGAGTTGTTGAACGGATTAGTGCTTTGCGTTCGAATTTAATTAAAAGTGTTTAATTTTTTGTTTTTGTTATTGTTTTTTTTTTTCGTTAATATAAATCTGGTTGAAAGAATTAGATGTATTGTTGTGACGTTTAGTCTGGCTAGCTATAGTTACTAGTTTAAGTCTATGTTGGAATTGGCCATTCTAACAAAAATTCATTTGCAAGAATGCTTAACAACGAGATATAATGAAGACATGACATTGTAAATGGAAACATCAGAGATTGGAGGACGATAGACAATCGAGTTTGTGTGAATTAGTGTGAGTTTGTGGAATAAACTCATGATGTATTATGTGTCACATAAATTTATTAGTAAGCAAGTCTAGGATGTTTTGTGGTAGTTTTTGTAAAGTATGTACTTGGTAACTCCAAGAGTTGGAGTGCGCAATAAAAGCCCGATGGGGCATGTGTACCCCCATAAAGTTCATGATAATCTTAAAACCATGTTATAATTGTAGGTTTGTGGTCAACCAAAAACCACTATGTAAGTGCAGGTTTGTGGTAAGCCAAAAACCACTTGTAGGTTTGTGGTAAGCTGGAAACCACTTTGCAGTGTTGGTTTGTGGTAAGTCATAAACTACGTGTGACAGTGAAGCGGACAGAGATTCCTGTAGGCATGGTTGAGGGTAAGTCGACAAAACCCTTGACATGGTTTAGGGTGAGTCAAGAAAACCATGGGCATGGTTTAGGGTGAGAAAAGAAAATCCTATGCATGGTTGAGGGTAAGCCGATAAAACCCAGAGCATGGTTATGGGTAATCCGATAAAACCTATGATGATGATGATGGAGTGGGATTTGCAGGTATAGGTACATGTATGAAGTTATAATGGTTGACAGAACGATGTATGCGAAGGACATCCTAGTAGATTAGCAGTTGCAGTGGTTGGCACCCATGCATTCCGGTGGATAGTTGCTCCTTTATATGGACATCAACATATTCTTTTGTTATGTTTGACCACAACTAGATTTTGCAGATTAAGATCGAGACAAGTAGTCATTAAGGGGGAGTGTTGGAAAATGTAATTCCTACTTGTCTCAGTTGTGATTTTTTCTATCTAGAGGAGGATGTTCCTATTATTTAGGGTTTTTATATCTAGATTTTCCTAGATTGATGTGTGGTTGAGATATTCTCTCGGCCAAGTGATTGTGTGTCCAAAATAGTCTACCTATCTTGAGACAACACTAAATGTATTTATATGTAACCTTATTTGATGTGAATGGACAATATAGTGTGCACTATCAAAATTTAAGTCACATATATTAGTGCATGTACTTATTGGCCTATAATGTTTTAACTAACTCCATATATATTAAATATGTACATATTAGTACATGTATTTAATGTTTATCAAATATTATAAAAAACAAGATTAATAGTTGTAACTCAGTATAGTCTTTGCCTTTATTGCTAATTAATTAAATAAATTGTGTCATGTTTTGTCCTTTTTCAAGAATGATTTGTTTCCCTAATCATCTCCATAATGTATTGTTATTCTTGCCTCCACACACTACCTCCGCACAACTTTTATTATTCCATCCTTCGCTTGCCTCTACCACTAATCAATTGTTTAAGGTAATGTGGGGTCCCCATTTTGTTGTTTTTCAAAAATGCTCTTTCCACAATCATCTTCGCAATCCTTCATTATTCTTGCCTCCACACATCTTTCTCCCACTTCCCACAATGAAAGCCACCTCTACAACTTTCATTATTTCTGGCTCTACATGCTTCTTTCTCATATCTACACGCTTCCTTCTCATATCTGTACTAAGCACAATGAAAGCCACCTTCTCAAAACTTCCTTCACACCTATAATAAAATTTAAAACCAAAATTTATGAAAAATCGCAAAACTCCTATGAAATGAGGAGAACTGCTATGCCTAGCTCCATACTTCCATACTTTTAGAGTTAAGCGGCACACCAAAGAAATTTGAACGCTTAAAGCAAACATTGCAGAAATAATCGGAACGGTCCCAAATACCATCAACATGATTATTGATTTTTTTATTTTTTATTTTTTTTCATGATCTTTCTTATCGTATGTAGTAACCCGCTTACATATGTAACAATCCACAGAAACACAGTTTGTTTTGATTTGAATCTTCAACCTTAATCAAGATGGTTATGTCATAATAGTTTTCGCTCGTAGTGTTGTGTTTTACACCGGAAAAAAAAATAAAAAAATGTTATTTTCATTCTGGATGAGATGTCTATTTAAGCTTAAAATAAAAACGCGGTGATATAATTTAAATTAGTAAATGATGATATGTATCAATACGAGTATAAAAATCATTATTTCCTTTGTATTGAATTATTAGGATCATGCATTTGTTATTTTAGTACGGAAAAAATATAATATTATATTGATATCAGATATTGAAATATACATATTGCCTACCAAATATTCTTAATATACGTCTTATCAACAATGTCCAGAAAATACATATCTGCCATGAGATAATAATGCCTGCAATTCTAGGAAAATATTACAGTCCATAGTCCATATACAACAAGATTACAGATTGAAAAAACAAATATGTGCAAGTTGCATTCCAGAAACAACATAATAAAAGATGTCATAGATACATGAGTTGTCAAATCAATCCCCGCAAAGAACACTGCTAAGCCCAGTAGTCAAGCTTTCACAATCCAGTTGCACTGTTCCTTCCACCGAGGTTCAGTGCTTCCTATCACCATCCCACCCATCCATATCAAAAGTAAACTTTGTATTATGGTCAAGGGATTATTTATAAAGGTAGTGGGCATTGGAGTTAGATACCAAGATGGCCAATTGCGGTTGCTTCACATTCCCAACAATAAAACCCATCCATATCAAAAATAAACTTTGAATTATGGTCAAGGGATTATTTATAAAGGTAGTGGACATTCGAGTTAGATACCAAGATGGCCAATTGCGGTTGCTTCACATTCCCAACAATAAAACCCATCCATATCAAAAATAAACTTTGTATTGTGGTCAAGGGATTATTTATAAAGGTAGTGGGCATTGGAGTTAGATACCAAGATGGCCAATTGTGGTTGCTTCACATTCCCAACAATAAAATATATATTTATTCGGAAGTGATTAAATTAATAAGTGGCTAACGTTGATCTCCAACACTGTATCCTTTCTTTACCTTTGGGATTATTGAAAATTCATGAAAGGTAACATCTAAAACCATTGTTTACAACTGTATGATTGATGATTATAGAGTCCACAAGTTGATGTTAGAGTCTCTGATTAATGAGTTAGAAATAATTAATTCCTACTTGTTTATGGTTGTAATTCTCCATTTGAGGAGTTTGTTCCTACATAATAGGAATTTAGTTTCTCCTAGTTTAGTGTGTGGTTGAGAGAATCTCTCAACCACACTAGTGTATGTCCAAGATAGAATTCCTATCTTGAGACTATTGATTGTATAAATATGTGTGTAATCTCCTCATTCATTAATAATAATAGAATATATTGCTGTGTGAAATTTTATCTTGGTATCAGAGCCTGTGAGGGCCTGGTCCCTCCTGGACTAAGGGAAAATAAAGAGTTTAGTATATGTTGTTTGTCCATCAATTTTTTTTTTTTTTTTGTGGTCCGTTCAAGTGCTTGAGCGACTGGTTGTGGAGATGTTGTCTCTTGTATGCGTGGACGAGGTCGCAACAAGGGGGATCTTTGTTGGAGCACTTCACCGTGAAGGAGGAGGTGCAGTTTAACCGCTGCGTGGATCTGCTATTGATTGAGTGAGTGATTCTTCTTTAGTGGTGGAGTGATTTGATCTATCAAACAAATCAGGTGTTATTGAATTTGTGTTGTGGCGGATCGGTGGTAGCCTGCGAGCGTCTTTATAAAGCACGGAGGTCGGCATAATTGCATTAGAATTCCACCATTCGTTCGCTGTGCAGTTCGATTGCGCTAATAGAACGCATTTTGCCGAGCATTGAATAGAATCCGCCACAGAAGAAGACCCAGGCCCCTTACAGAGAGAAACAGTTTCTCCTTTGTCAGTTGAGGGTAGAACACTTTCCATCTCTGATGTCTTGCCATCGCCAGAGAGAGAGGCTGCTATTTAAGCTTCGGTTCTTAAGCCATGTGACTCTGGAAACATTGGAGAGTCAAGTGAAATGACATGAGCCAAGAAATTATGGGCTCGTGGTGATTTAGCTACACAACATCTTCTTCCCAGGAGGAGAGCTGTTGTTTTTGGTACAATGGGTCTGATGGAAATTGTGTTTAATCGGCCTGTAGATATATTGCAAAGGTTGCTAGATTCCAATGCACCAAGGTCCTTACTTGAGGACTTCTTTCAATGTTTTGTACCAAGGGAAGAATTTGAGTGATCAGAGGGATGGACGCTATGGTGGCAGTCGATCAACAGGGGGCAGAGCTGCTTCTAGGTTGTCTAAGACTCTTGTGAGTGCGAAGCGGAAGCGTGGAGGTTCCGTCTCTTTCACAGCCATCTGTTCAGCAAAAAATACCCCCTTCTGCCGCAAACGGGTTGCCGGATGAGCAGACTACCCGGCCCTCTCGGTCATTCACGCTGCGGAACCAGAGCCTGAACAATGTGAGGCTAAGGAGAATCTTCGACGCCTTCAACAGTAACAGTGACAGGTAGATCTTTGTCAACGAGCTTGGCCATGCCCTGGAGAACTTGGGGTTACCTATCCCGCTGCCTGATCTGGAACCGACAATTCACGACTTCTTACGGGAGGGGGCCGACAGACTGGATTTCGATGGGTTCGCTGCCCTACACTGTTCGGTAGGAGATCAGCTTTGCGGTTACGAGGCCCCGATGACGGGGAAAGGAATAAATCTGATCCGTGTGAAGAACATAGAAAAGGGATGGGATTTGAAGCTGGGAGAGCTCGCCCGGATCTGGAAGGGTGGTTGCATCATTCATGCAATTTTCCTCGATCGGATCAAGAAGGCCTATGACAGGAATCCAGATCTATTTTGTCTGTTGGTTAATCCTGAATTTGCAAAGGAAATGATTGAGAGACAGTTAGCGTGGTGGTGCTCTGTGGAGATCTGCATGCAGATCTATGGAGATCTGAGTGCTTGGTGGAGATCTGCATGCTTGAGGTAACTTAGTAATCGATCTACATGCTTGTTGGATTGGTTTGTGGCTGTTGTGGAAACTTTCGTTGCTGTAGACCTATAGATTGAAGTGTGCTTCGGTGAAGATCGCATCTGTGTGGCAAGCTTTCGATTCTTTCCCCTTTGGGTCCAGTCTTGACCTGGGCCACTTTCTTGGATTTGGGTCGAGGCTGAGCCGACTAGTAATTTACCGCTGCTTCAGATGACCTTGAGAACATGGAAGGCATAGAAAATCTGCATCTGTATTTGTGGTTATGACAGGAAGCACGAATCTGGTGCTTTCTATCGGGGTTTCAATTGCTTCTGGTGCGGCAAGGGTTTTGAACTTTTTCTCTCAGTCTATGGTTTTCTTTTGGCTGATGTACTATCTTATTACATCGGAATCTAGTGGAGTGATGGATCATGTGTTGGATATGTTGCCCATTTCGAATACAACGCGGAGCCGAGGTGCAAAAGTTCTCGACCATGCCATGAGGAAGTGCGAGCCTGTGAGGTGGATCGACAAGTGTGTATAGACATCTTCAGTGCACTACTCTCTACTCTGCTGAATTCTCCATGGCAGGACGAGTGAAAGTAGGAGCTGCCCAGATGACTTCTACGGACGATCTCAATGTCAATTTTCAGACCTATTCTCGACTGGTGCAGGAGGCAGCAGCAGGAGGAGTAAAGTTTCTCAGCTTGCCGGAGAAATTTTTTTTTTTTTTTAATTTTATTTAATTTTATTTATTTATTTATTTATTTATTTTTTTTTTTTTCGGTTCTCAAAGTGTGGAGAGTCTCAGCATAGTAGATACCTTGGATGGGCCTATCATGCAACGCTACTGTTCTCTTGCAAGAGAATCTAGGATGTGGCTATCACTGGGGGGTTTCCAAGAGAAAGGCGCAGATTTAAAGCATATTTGTAACGCACATGTATTGCTAGATGACCTGGGTAACATTTGGAGTAGCTATCACAAAATTCATTTGTTTGATGTTGATGTTCCTGGTGGTCCAGTTCTTAAAGAAAGCAAAATTACAACATCTGGTTCATAGCTAGTTGTTGCAGACAACCCAGTTGGTCGACTTAGCCTAACTGTTTGATATGACTTGCGGTTTCCTGAACTTTATCAACAGCTGCGCTTCCAACACAATGCACAGGTATTGTTAGTTCCTTCAGCTTTTACAAAGGTGACTGGTCAAGCACATTGGGAGATTCTTCTTCGAGCACGTGCAATCGAGACACAATGTTATGTCATTGCTGCTGCGCAAGATGGAAAGCATAATGAGAAAAGAGAAAGTTATGGTGATGCTATAATTATTGACCCATGGGGAACTATTGTTTCTCGTTGCTCAGATCGTTTATCAATAGGTATAGCAGTCGCTGAGATTGATCCAGTTTTTTTAGATTCTGTGAGGATGCGCATGCCCATTTCTGAGCATCGTAGACCAGACATTTATGGCAAAAGCTCATCGTCGACAACTCCAGAAACCATTTCCTTCCTATAGACATATTTTGGATTTAAATCTTTACTAACTGCTATTCAAGGTTGGAATTGATTGATGTTGTTCAAGTCATCACCCGGCGTGGGGCTTAGAATTCTTAATTTGGGAAATGATCATCTTTGGGCGGAGATAGAGAAATTAAATTTGAAGAGTTTATGTTGTATTTTCTTGGAACCATGTTTAAATATTATTGAGCCTTATTGAGCCTAGCTAACTCAATGTAGGTAAAGTTGTTTCGTTAGAATTCATGACTCTAACAAATGACAAGATAAACATGGAGTTCCAAGAAGTTATTTGAACAGATAAGGATGCCCACGATGTAGGAGAAGATGAGGTAATGAAGCAGCAACAATGTTTATGGTGGACAACAAAATAAATGTTTGTTTGAGTTAGTGTGGTTTGTGGAATAAACTCCCTAATATGTTATAAGCAAGCCTAATTGTTGTAATGGTCATTGTATGTACCCAGAAATTCCAAAATGTGGAATGAAATGTAAATTTAAAGGCATCTGAGAGTTTGTGGTGGTCTCAAAACCACTTTGTAATGGTTTATGGTCAGCCTGAAACCATCTTTTGTCACTGTAAAGTGATGGTTTGTGGTGAGACAGAAACCACATACAAAGCCTTAGTGGCTACAAGACTTGCACGGTGGTGGCATATTGAAGTTGGCGGATTTTCCCAGTGGTGGGAGATCAGACTTGCCCGGTGGTGGCATATTGAAGTTGGCAGATTTGCCCGGTGGTGGCAGATTGGACTTGCCCGGTGGTGGCATATTGAAGTTGGCGGATTTGCCCAGTGGTGGTAGATCGGACTTGCCCAGTGGTGGCATATTGCCTGAGTGGCTAACTTGTACACGACAGCTTTGTGCTCGTAGGAGCAGGTGGACTGCAGGAACACCTGGCTCACAGTCTCAGATATTGGTGTGTCTGAGCATAAGAGGGTTGGTGCACTTTTCTATCTGACAGTTGCGTCGAAAGGCGCAGTCAGCGCAACTGTTTGCGATTGTTATTTGGACATGAATATTTGGCTTAGAAAGGCACTGATCTCTCTTTGTTTTTTGGAAGTGATCTCTCTTTGTTTTTTGGAAGTTTTGTACATGCAATTTGCCTGATATGAAGTCCAAAATCCAGGGCAACAAATAATGCAACCGGAAACAAAACAATTTAGAAATTATTATGTGAGTTTTTCCGAAAGAATTTTAATATACAAGTTATAGATCACACACGTTTCAATTTAGAATTCAGAAATTATCAATATAATAGTAGCAGAATGCCTTTTTTATTGTGAAATTATATTGGAGACTCGTTGTGCCACCTACATTGTAAAATAGTTTATTGATTCTAGAGTTTTAGTGTGTTAATATAATAGAGTAATTTTTAAGTGAGAAAATTTGGAAAGTTTTCAGGTTTATTTTAGGATCCATATATTCAATAAAAAAACTAATTTAAACAACACAGATTAAGATTTAACCAATTCTTTTTACCGAATTTAACCCAAAAATCAACTAAAAGCTTCTAAAAAAATACACTTCAAAATTACTGATGCAAAAAAGTTAAATTCCAATTATATTTGTACAACGCATTAAACTCATGGTGCCAAGATTTTATGGTTATGCGAAGACTCCCAACTCGCGGAGTTAAGCTTTGCACCTCCACGCCCAGTCACGATTACCATCAAGTCAATCACGGAAGTAGAAAAGTCTTTTAGATTTTTCTTATAAATAAAATCAAAATTAATTTAGATATTTCTTATAAACAAAAATCAAAATTGAGTGAAAATAATAAAATAGAAGTTTAGAAAATGTCGTTATGCCAAGAAAAAAATGTGTCGGAGTCCACCATGGATGAATTAACTATTCTTTGCTTTTCCATATATATATTCCTCTAGCAATCTTAAACATTTCATCAAAGGTGTGTATTTAAGATTTTTCTGATTAATGGGCAGGAACAAAAGGCTGGGCATCTAATCATGATATGGTGAGGTACATTACCTATGGAGATTTTTCTTTCCCAAATTATTGAACAATAATTTTTTGGAGGCACTATACATCTAGGACCTTCATTATTGGCACATGCAGACATGTTAGAGCATTCACTGACATGCAAGGCTTCAACTTGGAATCTTCACCGGATTGGTGCCTTTCACTGTCCATGCATGCATGAGATTACATGCAAGATCCTTTCTGCATGATCTCCTCCTTTCACTCCGCAACTGGCTAGTTCTCTCCGGAACTTGCTGTAGGTGCCGAGTCCTCTCATTGATCACCACTATGGTGCATTACCTTGGGATCTTCACCCAGTGATGTATATTACTTGACTCTCATATAGTATATCATGAGCATTGTAACCTATTTTCTGTTAATCAATAGTTCTTTTTGTTTTTTCAATTTTTTTTTAGTGTTTTTGCTCTGCAAAGTTGTGTGTTCAACATTTACTAGCTAGATTCATCTGTGTAGGTTTTCTAACACATTTACATGGTATCAGAGCCCACAGGTTGCTAGATAAAAGGTGCAACAGTACTTGATTTTGCAGGTATTACAGCTTGGTGATCAAAGGTCGACAAAAAAATGGAGTTTCCCAAAGCATCAATCCTAACACCGTACAACTATCACGAATGGAAGGACCAAATGGCTCGATACCTTCGTCAGAAAGGGTTGTACAAGATTACCATGGTTGCAGAAGTGGAACCCACTTCAACCATAGAGAAATCCAAGTACCTCATTTGCATGGATGAAGCCCACGGATCCATATACTTGTGCATCTCCCTAGAGTTGCAGTTTCATCTATTTTCTTGCAGAACTCCTGATGAGATTTGGAAAAAGGTTGAAGAACTCTATGGGAAACAGGATGAGATGAAAGGACATCTGTTCGAAGTGGAGCTGCTATCATTGGATCCACAGAACTATGATAGATTCAAGACTTGTTCACCACATATAATGATCTATTGCTGCAACTCAAGGGTTGTTGAATTGACAAATCCAAGGAGGAGAGTCGCTAAGTTCTCTCTATTATGTCAAAGCTCAGACCAGAATACTCCATCTTTGTGTTTAGATTTCATTCAATAAGGCCCGCAATAGGTAAATCCTACGCAATGCCTTCTCTCAAAGAGTACATGGAGTCCCTCACTTTTGAGCAAGATAAACTCATTGGCATGGGGAAAATCAAACCTCCAAAAGTGCATGCACTTGCCGTGCATGATGGTTGCTATAATAAACATCACAGATCTAATTCAAATCAGAAAAATCAGCAGCAAAAAGACAAGGGAAAAGTGCATTCCCATCCAAAGAAGGAAGGGTACACCAAGCCTTTCAATGACTCCTCCGGCTCCAGAAATGAGAAAAAGAAGAAAGGAGACAAATGCATGAAGAAACAAATTGATCAAATGGAAGAAATCCTTCAGAAGCACAACCTTGGGGATCACATCCCTCAGGGCGCTAAGAAGAAAATCGAGGATCCACCACACGGGAAAGGTAACAATTTTCATGCTTTAGTTGCAATTAACTCTTCCCTTGATGCATGGATTATAGATTCTGGTGCATCACATCATATGGCTGCTGCAAAGGAAGTCTATTCCTCTTTGGATGCATGCAAAGGGCCTCCCATCCTCATGGGAGATGATTCACCTATTGAGGTCACCAGAAAAGGTAGAGTGGAACTTTTACATGGAAGCTTTGAAGATGTGCTTCATGTTCCAAAACTTTTGGTAAACTTGCTTTCAGTTTATCAAATCACTCATTCCGGAACTAGAAAGGGAGTGGAATTCACTCCAAATGCAGTGAACATATATGACCTACATAGCTGCTCCAAAATTGCAACCGGTGAGGTAAACAATGGAGCTAGATTGTATACATTTTCTTAATTTATTGAATATGAATCCTCCTTATTACTTACACATGCTGATAATAGTAGTAGGCTTTGGCCCAAGAGGTTTGGTCACTTATATTACAGGTATATGCAACAGCTAAGCAAGCATGAGATGGTGGAAGGCTTGCCAAATATTAGTTTCTCTAAAGGAGTTTGTGAAGGGTGTGTCCTTGGAAAACATCCTAGAGAAACGTTTGACACCGGCAAGACTCACAGAGCATCCTCTCCTCTAGATCTGATCCATAGTGATCTCATGGGGCCTTTTCCTCATCCTTCCATCAACAAAGCAATGTATGTGCTTACATTTATTGATGATTTCTCACAGTATACTTGGGTGTATCTTCTGAGGATCAAATCTGAAGTTTTTACGCACTTTGAAGATTTCAAAGCACTAGTTGAGACATAGTCAGAGAGAAAGATCAAAGCCCTCCATACATACAATGGGGGGGAATATGTTAACACAAAACTTCAAAACCTTTTCCTTGAGTCTGACATACAGTTGTAGCACACAATTCCATACACTCTGCCGCAGAATGGAGATGCTGAGAGAAAGAACTGATCTCTCAAAGAGATGGTTTCCTGCATGCTGCATGCTAAGTCACTACCTCATAAGCTATGGGCTGAAGCACTTAATTGTGCTAACTACATCCAGAACATATCTCCTCATAGATCTATCAAGGATTAGACCCCCTTTGAGGCTTGGAGCAACACTAAACCGGAGGTCACCCACTTTCGCATTTTCGGCTTCTGAGCATGGGCTAGGATCCCCTCTGAAAAGAGGAAAGCTCTTGATTGACAGAGCATTGAGTGCATTTTTTTTGGATACCCTGATGGTGTGAAGGGGCACTGACTCTTGATTTCCTCTACATACAAACTCATCATTGAGCGAAGTGTCCAATTTGAGGAAAGTCTCTCACATGCACCTCAATTTCCGCATCTAGACACCTTTTATCTACCTCATGATGAGTTGATGACTCAGTACACTCAGATGCATATACAGAGCATGCAGATGCTAAGGTAGAGCATACAGATGTAGAGACAGAGTCTTCATATACAAATCTAGTGCATGCATACGATGATCCATATCCAAGCCCAGATCGTGCTTCCAGCAGTGAATCAACTTCCCCTGTCATAAACTAGAGAACAAGGAGCTTAAGTGAGATATATGCACATGACCACCCAGCTACTAGAAATTGTCTTGTGCAGGATAATTCTGATTTGTAGAGGACTAGCTCAGAGTTTATTGAGCCTCCTCTTGCCCTCACTACCACTGAACCAACGCTATCCCGACATTGTCATTTGGTTCAGTTTTCTGATTTGCAATCTTATGCTAAGGCTGTTGGGCATCCCTCTTGGGAGTCTGCCATGGAGGAGGAGTACAACTTCCTCCTCGAAAACCAGACCTAGGATCTGGTCCCCCTTCCTTCAGGAAGGAAACTTGTCCGATGCAAATGGGTCTACAGGACCAAGAGTTCTACAGATGGGCAAATCACCAGACAGAAAGCCAGGCTAGTAGCCAAAGGCTTCCAGCAAGTGCATGGCATTGATTATGATGAGACCTTTGCTCCAGTAGAAAACATGGATTCCATACGTCTTGCAATTGCCATTGCGGCTGCCCATGGGTGGGAAGTACATCAGATGGATGTGAAGGATGCCTTTCTTCATGGAGACCTATCTGAGGAGATATACATGGAGCAGCTACATGGTTTCATTCCAGATTCATCTTTGGTCAGCAGACTGAAGAAGTCTCTGTACGGCCTTAAGCAAGCATTGAGAGCTTGGTATGCGAAGATGGATTCTTTTCTCTTATCACAAAACTTTGAAAATGTAAGTTTGATTCGAATGTTTACATGCTCAGGACACATGACTCTCTTCTTATCTTAGTTTTGTATGTGGATGATCTCCTTATCACCGACATCTCGGCTTCAGCCATTGCTATAGTCAAGAGGACCTTGCATGATAGGTTCTTGATGACAAACATGGGTCCATTACACTTCTTTCTTGGTCTTGAGATCAGCCAGGATGCCACAGGCATCAAACTCTCTCAGGCTAAGTATGCACACGATCTCCTCAAGAGATTTCACATGACTGACTGCAAGCCAGCACCGACTCCTTTTCTGTCTAGGGTCCGCCCTGAGGATGGAGGTGACACTCCATTAGTTGACAATACTCTCTACCGACAGCTAGTGGGGATCTTACTGTACCTCACCCACTCCAAACCAGATCTCTCATATGCAGTAGGGGTAGTTTCCAAATACATGTAGGAGCCACATGAGCTACACTGGAAAGTTGCCAAGCGCATCCTTCGATATGTGTAGGGCACCATAACCTCCGGGATTCACTATGCAACAAGCACTACGTTGAATCTCTTTGGCTTCACAGATTCTGATTGGGCAGGCGACATCATTGATCACAAGTCCATCTCTCGATATTCACTCAGTCTAGGGTCTAGCCCTATCTGTTGGTCGAGTAAGAAGCAGGCTGCTATTTCTCTCTCTTCAGCTGAGGCTGAGTACAGAGGAGTAGTCAACATCACCATTTAGGCTCTGTGGCTACAACACTTCCTCACTGAGTTGGGCATCCAGTTCCACCAGCCCACTATCATCTGGCGTGACAACCACAACACTCTCAAATTTTGCAGGGATACAATACAATGGTAGCGGACGAAGCACATAGAGATCCATATGCACTACATCAGAGACTTAGTACATGATCGGGTCATCGATTTGCAGTTCTGTCCTTCAGTAGAACAGACTGAAAACATCTTCCCCAAGACATTCACTGAGTAGAAGTTTCACTCTCTACGTGATCGTCTTGGAGTGAAGGACACAGTTGCTTAGCAACTATTTTTTCTTCCTCTTTTCTTTTGATTACATTGTATTTTGAGGGGGGGTTTTTCCCACGAGGTTTTCCCTCTTTCCTTAATTTTAGTACAAGTTGCATTATATTTTGGGTGACCTTTTGCCTTAGTTGTTAGGGCACATTTTCTATTTTTCCCCATAGTGGTGTTCAGGGGGGGTGTTGGAGGTACTACACACCTAGGACCTTCATTATTGGCACATGCAGACACTTAGTTAGAGCATTCACTGACATGCAAGGCTCCAACATTGGAATCTTCACCAGATTGGCGCCTTTGACTGTCCATGCATGCATGGGACTACATGCAAGATCCTTTCTGCATGATTTACTCCCTGATTGGCTTCTCCTTTCACTCCGCAACTAGCTAGTTCTCTCTGGAACTTGCTGTAGGTGTCAAGTCCTCTCATTGATCACCACTATGGCGCATTACCTTGGGATCTTCACCCAGTGATGCGTATTAGTTGATTCTCATCTAGTATATCATGAGCATTGTAACATATTTTTTGTTAATCAATACTTCTTTTTGTTCTTTCGATTTTTTTCAGTGTTTTTGCTCTGCAAAGCTGTGTGTTCAACCTTTACTACCTAGATTCATATGTGCAGGTTTTCTAACACATTTACATAATTACTAGCAATTGCTTCAAAAATGTGCAAAGGTAGGCCAACCAAAATTATTGAAGAAGCAATCGTTTCAAAAATGTGCAAAGGTATGCAGATAATATTGTTATATTGGAAAAATTTGATTCAAATACAAAAAAGGTGAGTTGTAGCAAGTGCTGGTCTATGAAGCTCTCCTTGAGGACATTGCTCCTTTAGCCTAACGTTATCATTGATAGGTTTTTCAGTTTTTTTCACCCACAGAAAGCTTCAATTTTGTTATTTTTTTGGCGACAAAGGAATGAGTGAGGAGCACAAGCAGGGTGAACTACATGTTGTTACAATTATTCTCATAACAGTATTCTAGATTATGTGAAAACAACATCGAACTTATATTTATAAATACAATAAAAATAAATTACAATATGCAAAGTAATCAACCCACTAGACAACTTAATTTCTCATAATTAAATACACTTAAAATAATATCTTAATACCCAATCAATCAATACTCACTAAAAACATATATGTCAAACCAATATAATATGCAAAGCAAACAATTCACTTTACAATTTAATGTCCCATAATTAATTACATTTAAAATAATACCTTAATACCCAATCAATCAAATGATCACCAAAAACATACATCAAGTTATTTCAAAATGAATGACCATGGAACTTAATCTAAATGAATGACCATGGAACTTAATCTAGCATAATTCATCTCCTACATGGATTGGAGAAATTAATTACACTTAAAATATTTTTTGGTGCAAAATCTTGATTAAAACTTACCTTGTATCATGGGAAATTCATTACATTTAAAATGCTTATAAAAAAATGATAATATTTAAAATAGTTCTATAATACAATGTTAGCTGTTAGTTTTTATTAAAAGAAATTTTAAAACCCAATATTGTATTATGAAAATGAAAAATAAAGTATGTAATATAGTTTTTTAATTTTCCACTCATTTTTCTACAAAAAATTAAATATTGTATGAGTTTGTTATTAATAATGCCTTCAACTTGGGTGTTGATCACATAAAGCTAAATATTGTTGTTATCTTAAATTTATCTATGAAAGGGACCTAATGACCCTACTAACTTCTTGTGTATTCTCAACTATAACAATAAGCAAATGCATATGCTCATGTAGAGCTCCCGACCTCATCATCTCATGAAGCATAGTATTCAACTTGCTCTTCATGGACCACTTCATCATCTTCCAAATTTCTCAATTTGTGGTCATCTTCAGACGACATAACTAAGTTTGGTGACATCAGTCTCCTATGTGGAATCAAACATTCCACATTAATGTACTATGAAGAGGCTTTTCAAGTGATGTAGCATTCAACTTTGTTGCATCAATTACCTGCGAAGACATCAAATAGAGAGGATTTTGTTGGAAAAGGTAACAGATCAAACTTATAGGATTATTTCCTTGGAATGGGTTGAAGAATTATTTCCTTGGAAAAGAATTATTTCCTTGGAATGGGTTGAAGAGGCTACTACGTCGCTCAAACCCTTTAGCTCAGGCTCGTTCCACCATGTTTGAAGCTTTGTTCCCTCTTCCCCTTGGTTGAAGATTGGTACAATTGCCATATTAACAATACAGTGTAGTGCACACTAGATCCTGCTAAAAAAAACTCTTCGCCCTGGCTGGCCACGTGTCAATTTTTAATTCAAAGGAGTCAGTTTTATATTCAAAGGAGGAAGACGAAAATCGAGATCTGTGATTGGTTTATTTTGCTAGCAAAAGCCAGCAGAGGAACACGCCTATGGGCATAACAAGGTTCGTATTGACATCCCCCGGCCTTTTCTTCGAGGGTTTTAGCAGTGAATCAAGGGTTTTGAAGCTAGGGTTGACGAATAGAAAGCTCGAAAAGTTTGGTAAGGGAATTTATAACATTTAATTTGGCAAAGTCAACTTTGAAGCTTTAGGTTTGTTGATTAGTATAGGACTCACTCTTTGGCCACCAACCCTTTTGTGTTTTCTTGAAGCCATCCAACATTGGCTATTATATGGAGCTCTAAACATGAACATTAGTGACCCTGTTGCTTTAAGGCCCACCAGTGGCAGTCAAGCCTCATAGTGCTACACCGAGTTAGTGAATTTCTTCAACTTGTGTTGGCCATTTAGTGTAAGTTGACGTGCGAGGATGTGTAAATAAATGTTTATATATGAATAATAAAAAAAGGAACCCATTTTATAAGAAGGCATATTGACATGAAACAATGTGCTATGTTCGGAGTTTAAAAATTTGACCTACTTGCAATATTAAAGGATGTAACAGCTTGGGAAAGACAAATGGTAAGATTAGTCTCCCGCACAACTTTGATGTGTGAAAAAATTGAACTTGTGGCTGTGAACAATCCAGGGATGCTTATCCATGACATGGTGTATATTTTGATGGTTGGTTTTCACAGAAATCAAGTTCTGAGTTATGCCAGGCACATACATTACATTATAGATTTGTTTGATATTACCATTAGGTAGAATGACAAAAACTTTCCCACATCCTTTGATCTGATGACTTCTGTCATCTCCTAGGTAAATCTGTGTGCCTTCATTGATCTCTTTAAAATCCTCTAGCCAGTGCTTGTTCCCTATCATGTGTGTTGACGCTCCTGAATCTACATACCAGATGTCTGCATCAACATTTTCATCACGATGTGCCATGAACAATCTCAAATTTTGCACCTGATCACTATTCTCGCTTTGGCTTCTGATGTTCTTCATGATACTTCTTTTTCCTACATTCCCTAGCAATACGACCCAATTTTCCACAATAAAAACATTTAGTTTCAGAGTAGTTTTTATTCGGATGCATACCTTGAGTCAGATTTGGCCATTTATATGAACTTGCTCCGTTTTGTTGTTGTGGACCTCCTTTCCCTTTGTAGAAGTTCTTCCTCGGCACCAATGCAAGATCAGCACTCTGGGGCTTTAGAGTCGATCTCCTCTCTTCTTCCTGCATTAGTATAGCTGCCAGCTCTTCAAAGTGCAAGATCTTCTCTCTGGTCTTTATCCCAGTGATGAACATCTGATAATCATCATTGACACCATTCATTGTAATGGTCACAAGATCTGTATCGTCCATTGTATGAACAATATCTAATAATTTGGTTTTCAGATCCTTGATCCTTGCTACGAATGAAGAAATCATTTCATTCTCCTCCATCTTCATCAACAAAATCTTACTTTTGAGGAACAGAAGACGATTTGAATTTTTGATCTCGTACAATTCCTTCAGAGTTCTCCAGATCTCGTTAGCTGACTTACCTTCTCTGATGTGCGGTATAATGCAGTCTTTCACCAACATATTTAACATTGTCCTTGCTTTGCTTTCTCGTTTCTCCCAATATAGGATTGATGCTCATCTAGCCGCGAGCCTTAGCTCATCCCCATTCACAATTTTCCAAGCACTCTGTTCTTCTAGCATAGTCTGCATCTTAAACTTCCAATTTACATAATTGGAACCATCGAGCTTGTTATGCTCGTTCATGCATGCTTCAAAGATATTGTTATTCATCTTGGCGATTTAGACAAAAAATTTGACAGGTAAAAGATGTTAAATTTACCCCAGATCTGTGACAAAAATAGATCACTATTGTTCGATCTCGCAACACATGCACAGATCAACATGGCTTTCTTCTCAGCCTCCAGACAACCTCCTGTTGTCAGCTATAGCCTTGTTCTTGGCTCCCTTTGCAATTCCTTTGATTTACACGATCGTCACTAATATTTGCCCAATATTTGAGACTAGTTGCAGATAAACACCAATTTTCCGATGCTAGTTGCAGAAATATGCCCAATTTCCAAGACTATCATAGAAAAACACCAATTTTCTGAGACTAGTCGCAATTGTCGCAACTATACACTAGAAAAGTGCGACGATCAAGAAAATGAAAAGTAGTAACGTATCATCGCAGCTATCCACTCAAAACCTGTGATGATTTCAGTTCAAAGAACCACCCACTAGCCAACGTACAGGTTCCTCAGCCCTGACGCTCTGATACCATGATAAAAATGACAATGTTTGTATGAATGAAAATAAAACCCATTGGTCAGCGCTACGAAAGAGAGTCTGGCTCTGTAGAACGCTCTACATTGTTCATCAACATTACACATTAATAGAATACATGGTTTTAGGGAAGTTAGAACAACATCCTAAGAAATAGAAACTAATTCCTATCCTGAGGCTACGTGAACCAACTCTACCTATTCTAGGATATTCTTCATTATCTTCAACAGAATGGTATTTTGTTTTTTTCTTGTGAATGGAGTAGGAATTATTTTCTAAGCCAGGGTTTTTAAGCTTATTTTAACTTCAGTTGCACTTGAAAAGAAAGGTAGAAAAAAGAAATTCATGATATTCAACCTAAAAGTAATTCATGAGATTAAGTTTATCATTTTAAAATATTCACTTTAAAGGTGATGTACAAATCCTAGAAGCAAGGCTTCTAGCTTTAAATTATTGTAGATAGAAGTTGTCTTAAGATCGAGGGAAGATACGAGGGAGGGCTCAATAAATATTGGTATATTATGTGGAGTGAAGAGGTATGGAGGAAGAAATTTTTTGCCCGTGTTTTCACACTTTGCATAATGTATCAACATTATGGAGCTCTCACTTTCCTCCACACTTTGCACATTACATGTATCAATGTTATGGAGTCATAACAATGATATAAAAACAATTATTTTTAGTTAAATTATTTTTTAGTGACTGACAAATACCAAAAATAGAAATCCCTTCTTTATGAGAATTATGTCATCAAGGTGCTTAGCCAATGGAAAATTAGAAATAAAACTTTCAAAAATTTGATTTTCCTTTTTAAATTTACAGTAACATTTTCCCCAAACTTTAGTTAAAACTGCAAAAACACAACAAAAAATACAAAGTTAACACACTTTAACTGTAAAACAAATACAGAGAAATACTAAAAAATTGTTGTTTTAATTATTCTAACCCACAAACATTCAATTAAATGATATTATTTTTTTATTCTAAATTATTCACCTATTTATTTAATAAAAATATATCAATTTAATTGATTGGAAATTTTCATTAAATCATTAAGAAAAACTTCAATTTCAAATTAAATAATGCTTTCATCTATTTTAATTTTTTTAGTCATTTTTTTCACTTGTTTTTTGGTTTTGCAATATATTTTCGATATTCTATCAAATTTATAAAATATTACACTAAATATGATAGTGTTAATAAATATATTAAATGTGATAGTGTTAAAGAGATATATAGATTTATGTCCAATTACTTTTAAAATATTATGTTCATTTTTTTCAAATTCATCTGTGGGAAATTTGATGTCAAGATTTACTTAGTAATATACTTTTAGTAATTTTTTAAACTATTTATTTACTTATTAAATAATTATTGTACATGGTTAAAAACATTAAAACACTTTTACAACTATGTCAAATTTCCATACAATATGATAGTGTAACAGAATAAGGTCTATCATCTCTCAACTGTGTATTTTATATATTTTTCATAGCATACATCACCATTACATTTTTTTTATTAATAAAATGTTCTACATCACCATTACATTTTTTTATTGATAAAATTTGTAAGAACAGACAATAATGATGACAAATGCCTCAAAATGTAAAATGTTCTACATCACCATTACATTTTTTTTATTGATAAAATTTGTAAGAATAGACAATAATGATGACAAATGCCTCAAAATGTGTTTGAATGGTTAAATCTCACTTTTAAAAGGGAGTTAGAGGTGGTAAATAATGAAGGAAAAAAATAAATTAAAAATAAAGAGGAAAGATGGAAAGTAGGTATAAAAAGAGGGAAAGGAATGGAGAAAGACGAAACACATTATTTTAGGTATGGATAATTATAGACCAGATGCATAGTTTTTTATTTTTATATTTGTGCAAGTATGGGTTTGTTTTTAATGTGTTTTTTAACTTTAGTTTTTTACAAAAATATATATATAAAGTGAGTTAGAGTGGGATAGCTTCAATGGTTGAGTGCTTTGAGTTTCATGTAAGGGGTTTTGTTATTGATCGATGTTACCGATATTTTAGTAAGGATATCCCAATTTTTTTGACAAAAGGCTACACTATTTATAAGCCCAAATATGTTCAATATTTTGGCCTTGTAGGCCATGTGCATTGAAGTGTAAAAGTGTATCCTAGTACCCTTGGGTTAACATTCATTACTGGTCCTCTTAGTTTCATCTTCATAGTGCTTGGTTTTATGGATTTGCTAATTGTACCATGGTGGGTGGTAACTCCTTTCCTTGACGGACATGATCACGTCCTAGGTTGGTATTCGATCATCATGGAGGTGGATATATTAATATGAATAGCTTATAGGAACACTTGTCGCATTATTCCTATAAAGATGACTATATTATGTAAGGGTGGAAACCTCGATCTCATTATTATCTTAGCACAACTAACTTTTATTCCCTCCATGGACCATTTATCATATGTATGCACACATATTTGGCAATGGCCATCATTATTCATGATAGTCTTAAAACTCACAATGATTTTGAACTCAATGACGCAATGTTTCACACTCTCCAATACAAGGAAATAGGTCTATATAATCTCCTAGGCAAGCCAAGTAATGTCAAAGTCAAAGCATCTAATATGTTTTCTTTAAAGTGCCTTTTCAAGCATTGTTTCACCATAAAAGGAGAGTTGAATTCTCTTGGGGAAGTTGTGAGGGTTAAATATGATAATGTGACACCTCTTATGAGCAAAGCACGAGGGCTTCACTCAATGAACCTCTAACATATCACGTATGTTCGTGGCATACTAAACAATACCCTTAATTTGACTACATATTGCAAAATACCTCTAAAAATCACATTATTTAACCCTCTACCAATACTAACCCAATACATCTCCCCAATTTAAAATACCCCTAGTTTCATTAAATAATGTAGATATCCATTATTTCATTAACATTTTCTATACTCCTTTATATTTTTCCATTAATTTTGAGTTCCATTTTTTATACTTTCCAATATAAAAACCCTTTCCCCCTTATTATATGCTCAATATCTTATGTCATTTTCCCTCAATATATATCCACCAATATGAACCCACGTGGTATGGTATTTCTTCCCTAGTGAAGCTCCCGTGGAGCAAATAAAAAGTCATGCAAGCAAAGAACACTCTTATGGACCATGCCTAAGTCTACAAGCAAGGAATTGAAGCATCCAATGGTCAAAGAAAGCAAGATTAAGAATATAAAGAAACCAACCACCTCAAATGAGTTGTTGGGGTTCATAAAATCAAAATGAAGGGAATTTTAACATACTTGAGGGAAATGTTGGATTGTTCCTAAACTCTAAATATTATTCTAAGCCAATCCGAGCTATTTTTTAGGGTAACATTGCACATATAAGGTAAATTGGCCTCCTTTAACAAGCAATTCAAGCCTTTGTAGTGGCACATCAAACTTTTTAGGAGGGTTTTAAGAAATGTAAAATCAACTTTTGTAATAACCAAGTCTCCAAGTCTATTGTGGATGAAAAGTCAACAACTTTTGAGGTTTATTATACATTCTCTAAGAAGCAAAAGGGGAAGGGATTTTGAGAGCCTCTTCGATAAATAGAGAGCTCATTATCCTCCTAAATCATTGTGAATTTGTTGAGATCATTTTTGCCATAGTGTAATATTTTCATGAAGCTTTGTTGTCAACTTTGATGTCTCTTTCTCTTGGCTATTCAACATAATATTAAAGAAAACATTGTCTTCATTTAAGTCTACTATAATGAAATCAACGTCTTAATCTATCCAAGGGCACTTTTTGCACTTGGAGCGAGATGTCTAGGGTAAATTCTCTCACTTCTCTCTTGTTAGTGTGAGCTAATAATTATATATCCTTTTTCGGTCATACCCTAGAGGTTTCTCAACAAGGATTTTAATTTTATTTCATTCCATAGTTGATCTTATGTCTAGAGGTTTTTCCCATAGAGGGATCCTTTCTACTAGGGTTTGTTTTCATAACTTGTCTTTATTAGAAGAAAAGGCAAGTTATATTCTAGGGCTCTACATTCTTTCCCTAATCTAAAAGAATTTAATTGTTGGACCCAAGGTTAGACTAAGAGAGAGGGTGAATCAGCATGAGAGAAATTTAACCATTTCACAACTTTCCATTAATGCTTCAATGAATCATAACCATTTGCAGCATATCAATAAATAAATAAATGTGTCATGGAGTTGTCATCACATCAATAAGACAACAAGAACCCATCACATAAACACAAGTAGGCACAAGATTTTACATATGAGAGAAACCACAAAATATTTTTCTTCTTCTTCTTCAATTCATTACATAGATTTGTCGGCACTAACCTGCTCGATGCACCAACCTCGAAAATATGCATACTCCTACTTGTGAAAGGCTAAAACCTGAGTGAGGAATCAACCTCGAAAATTTGCAGGTGACAACTCATTGTAGGCTATGACCTTATTGAGGCACCAACATCGATGATGAGAAAAATCCAACTTGCTTTAGGATCTAACCTAATTGAGGCACTAACCTCAATGCTGAGAAAGATCTCGCTTTCTCTAGGCTCCAACCTAATTGAGACACCAATATTGGCAGAGACACCCACCTCATTCTTCAACTTCTTGTGGAATTCTTTTCAAAATATTTCACATTGAATCCACCATCATTGAATATGGTTATCTGTCATTGAATCTTCTCTCATAAACATTGTCACAACGCACAATCACTTTCATTGTAGTCAATGTCACATCCTGCATACATTTCCATTTCAATCATTACAAATCTTATCATCACAATGACTTTAACCACTTTCATTCACTATCAAAAGTTTTCATGCAACTATAATAATGTTGTCCATACTCTAATCCAACTTGTTCATCAATCCAATCACATAAAACCCTACTCATAATCCATTCGTACCATAAAACCAAAACCAATTGCAACCTTCTCATAATTTCCCAAATCACTCAAAAAAGATTTTGATCATAAAAAATATATAAACAAGAATTTTCATGTCTTCAAAAATATCTACCTCTAACCCTGGATCAACATACTTCTTTCATAATCCAATTTGACTAAAAAAATTATCCCAAAAATCCATATAATAAATTAATTATTCTACAAAATTCCCTTTTCACGGCGCTCTCTTACATAATTCCATTTACCAACAATGGTGCTACAAATGTACATCATCATCTTGTTATTTGTTAGACAAAATGGTAATTAGAAGAAAAACAAATTAGATTGATGTTGCTTATAACACCATATTTTTGACTTACTCTTATTGAGACTATTTTGACTTCAAACGGCGAGATTGGTTCCACTTCCATCATCGACTAGAGTCTATGCATTGGCCAACCACATACTTATCGCTTGGAGAAGGATCCAGTGTGTTTATATGAAAATCAATCTAGTACATGGCTCATATCATAATATGTAGTACCATGTGTAATAGAAACTTTTTCTTATGTGTACATCAGCCCAGAACGTGCCAATCATATGTGTCAGTGTTTTTTATTGAAAACATGTGCTAATCAAAACGTGTCTTGCAAGATTCGATTTCCACCCAACATGAACCCAACTCCCTTCATGCCTTAATCCGATGTGTTAGTCTTCCTAGAGTCTAATCTCTTGCAATACAAGGGAAACTCAAACAACTAGCTTGACATAGGGAATTTAATACATACCCCATACAACTGCATTGCCTATGATCCATACAACTACATCCAATACATAAGACAGGGAAATTATGGGCATCCCATTACGGACAAGGCGAATATGAATGCATCCAAAATCCAAGTGCGAGGAATTTCCAGCCGCCTCTAGTGTCACTTCCACCACCCAACAGTAGGAATGTGAGGGTATATGATACGACCATACAATACAATGTATGATTTTAAGTAGAGTTTTCCTGAAAATTGGGTCATAGATCTCCCTCAGTCACCAAAAATCTAAAATATTATGACTGCACAAATTCAAGAAGGATCTTCTTCAGCTACCCTGTCTTTTCCTCAAAGATCAATTATTGACCATCAAAAAATACAAAAATATTGCCATGCCATTCATCAAAAGTCAAGTCTTGACCTTTGTTAACCTTCTACTTCTACATATGTATATAATTCGTATCCAAATTGTTTACATACCGCTTTATTTGAACTAGCACAAATTGTGCATTTCTATGATCTTGAAGTTAAATGTCCTAGATGTTGTTCCGTAGTCTGCTTAAAAACACTTGTAGATTTAGTCCTCCATAAAAATCACAATCCAACCACAAGAAAAGCTCCACCAACCACTATTGTTAATTCATGCCCAAATCCCAAATGTTCTGACATTCCTTTTCCTCATGACACCATCATGATGATCCATGAACTTCCTTCTATGGAAAACGAAGACCCAAGGCTTACTGAAATGTTCAGTAAAATGTGTCCTCCAAGAATGCCTAGATATGGATTGGGATATTGAATGACTTGACAATCTAGTTCTGCAATCCAGATTTGAAAACCATATCCCTGAAGATTGCAAAAAGCCTTCTATTCCAGAGATGTATAAGTTCTTCTCATTAATGGATGGATCTCCAGATTATAAAATTGACCTCGAATGGAAGAAAATAATGTTAAATTGGGATTTATACACTCATCCTGCATCAAAAGCATTTGATATGAGCACACCAGGTGCTAAGAAAAGAAAACTATATTTACAATGGAAGCAATAAAGATGAAGTCAAATGATGTCACGCAGATTAGAAGAAATAAAGACGCGCAGTTAAATAAAGATACGCAGGTAAATGGCGTTCTTTCCAGCGAAACCGCGTAGATTAGAAGAGATAGAGACACACAATTAGATGAGAATCTTCCTAGCAAAGACAAGCAGGTAAATGGCATTCTTGCCAGTGATGTCACGCAGTTAGATGAGAATCTTGACAAGCAGGTAAATGATACAACCACCCAGGTAATGATCATTAATTCGCAGAATAAAAATAGCGCTGCTCCCATCAGTAATTGCACCAGCACGCAGGTTAGTGATAAGGACGATAATCATAATGCTAAAAAGCATACAGCTCAGGTTGAAACAAACCGCTCTTCATCCAGCAAATCAATTAAAAATTCAACGGTTATCAACCTCTCTAATTTGACATTAGACGATAACTTAAAAACGCTGCTAGAGAAGGGTCTCAATTTTGCTGTATCCCCAGCAAAAATTTCTGTAAATGATATCATAAGTAATATTGAGGCCATCATCAGAAACACAGAACAAAATGTTGCTGAAGAAATCAGACAAGACGTTGCCAGAATTCTTAGAAATGCCAGACCACCTCCCAGCAATATCTCCAAAGAAGAATCCATAGCCCTAAAAACATCAAAAAGAACAAGGACATCATAATTTTAAAAGTGGATAAAGGAAATGCCACTGTTATTATGGATAGGACAGATTATGATAAGAAGATGGAAGAACACCTCAACAACAGTGGTTGCTATAAAATTCTCAACAAGGACCCCAGCAACAAAATTCTCCGCCTAGTTAGCAACAAGATAAAAAACTCCTCTCTCGACTCTACTATTAAGAATAGGTTAGTACCCAGCAGTGCCATCATCCCTAGAATTTACGGTGTTCCAAAAATCCATAAATTTGGAGTTCCTCTCAGACCCATTATAAACACCATAGGATCTCCCACCTACTGGTTAGCAAAATACCTTGCTAACAAGCTTAGACCCCTATTAGGTAACTCTCCCTCTTACATCAAAGATTCCGCCTCTTTCATAGATTGGATCAAAAACCTTGAAATTAACGATGAACCACACTGGTTGGTTCGAAACGCGTCGACAATGATCTTTTTGATGTGATTTAAGCAGAAGCTCTTTTACAATAATGATCTCCTTGTTAGCTTTGATGTTGTCTCTCTCTACACCATGATTCCTGTAGATAAAGCCATAGAGGTTTTGAAGAATATAACAGACCAAGAAACTATGGATCTAGTAAGCATTTGCCTTAAATCCTCATACTTCAGTTTCAAAGGTAAAATCTATGAGCAAACTCATGGAGTTGCCATGGGATCTCCTTTATCTCCTCTAATTGCCAATTTATACATGGATCATTTCGAACAAATGGCCCTTAAATCTTTCCCCTTCACCCCTGATGAATGGAAAAGATTTGTAGATGATATTTTTGCCAAATGGAGACATGGCTTAGAGAAACTTAACGAATTCTTATCCCACTTAAATAGCCTCTCAGAACACATTAAATTCACTATTGAGATTGAAAAAGACAACGAACTCCCCTTCCTAGATGTCCTCCTCACTAAGAAAAATGGCAAGCTAAGCCACCAAGTCTTCAGGAAGCAAACTCACACTGACAAATACCTTCACTCAAATTCCCACCACCACCCGAAGCAAAGAGTCGGTGTCATCAAAACCCTAGCTACCAGAGCTTCAAGAATCTCTGACCGTGAACATTTAGAAGAAGAACTTGACCATCTCTACAAGGTTTTTATAAACAATGGCTATGAAAAAAACGTTATCCAAAAAATTATTAAAGAATCCACAACCAATAACCAAAAGAGAAAGACCCTAGAAAACCCTAGAATCTCCTTACCCTATATTAAAAGCACCACAGACAAAATAGCCAGAATTCTCACCAAGCATAACTTTATGGTGGCCTTCACACCCCCTAACACCATCAAAAACATGCTAAACTCCACAAAGGACCTAATAGACCCAAGAAATCACAAAGGAGTTTACTCAGTTCCCTGTTCATGTGGCAAAATATATATAGGGGAAACAGGAAGATCATTTGGCATTAGGTTAAAAGAACATATTAATGATATTTCAAAAAATAAGTCAGAAAAATCAGGTCTAGCTGAGCTTGCATGTTCGTCCTCACACTATATCTGCATAGAACAGGCAAGATTAATTCATAAAGAAGACCATTATTTAAAAAGAAGGGTGAAGGAAGCTATTGAAATCGAAAAAACCTCTAATAACATGAATAGAGATGATGACCTTAAGCTAAGTAACACGTGGAAGCCCCTAATAAATAAAACAAAAAAGCACTAATCAATCATTTTCACACATTCATTAAAATTAAAA
>APFE030436457.1:0-18893 GCA_000404065.3 Pinus taeda | reverse complement strand
CAAGTCAAAGAAATCTTTAGTTTTTGCGGAACTAATGTGTGACTTCCCGCGTGTTGATACGGAAACTGTGGCGGAGGAGCCCATTGCAGACGAATCCTTGTTTCTAATCAGCACTTTAGATCTGTAGTATAGGGATATCATCATTTATCTCCAAACCCAAACCTTTCGGCCAGATATTTCACGATCCGACCGTCGAAAAATCTGATTCCAGTCCCAAAAATTCAAAATTATTGGAGATACTCTTTATCGCCGGGGGGCAGACTCTATTTTTCGACGTTGTTTGACTCATGAGGAAGCCGAAAGGGTCTTAAATGACTGCCACTATGGAGTGCGTGGTAGTCATATGTCTGGGTATGCCACTGCCCAAAAGATATTGTGTGCTGGCTATTTCTGGCCGTCTTTGTTTAAAGATTGTATTATTGCGGTCCGAAAATGCCACAATTGCCAAATTTTTGATCGAAATATGCGCGCTCCACCTGCTCCTCTTCACCCTATAATTGTCGTTGGTCCTTTTACCAAATGGGGTGTCGATTTTATTACATGTAACCCTCACTCGGCCGGGGGGCATGCATATATTATCCTTGTGGTAGATTATTTTACTAAGTGGGCCAAGGCAATGCCTACATTTGAGGCAGATGGCAAAACAGCTGCAATTTTCGTATTCAATCATATAATTGCTAGGTTTGGTGTTCCACAAGCGATTATCACTGACCATGGGCGTCATTTTCGAAACGTTATGATGACGGAACTTACAGACCAGCTTGGCTTGCACCATGACAGTTCAACTCCTTATTATCCACAAGCTAATGGTCTGGTTGAAGCCATCAACAAAGTCTTAGTCATCATGATCCGACGGATCATTGGGATTCATCGGTCGAACTGGCACAACATGTTATTCTTAGCACTGTGGGCATAACGAACCTCAGTTAAAACATCAACAGGGTTCACTCCTTTCCAACTAGTTTATGGTTTGGAAGCTGTGTTACCTATTGAATGCGAAATCTCGTCATTGCGAATAGCCATCGAATTACTTCCAGCTACTTCTGAAGAGGAAAAACGTTTATTATACTTAGCTCAGCTAGATGAGAATCGCCGCAATGCTTCATTAGCGATCGAATCTCATGCCAAACGTATTAAGTCTTAGTATGATCGAAATGTAACCCCTCGAGATTTTTCGGAAGGAGATTTAGTCCTTTGTACGATCAAGCAAATGATAAATTGGGCGCTGGAAAATTCGTGCCTATATGGCATGGTCCCTTTGTTGTCAAGCGAAATCTAGCAAAAGGGGCCTATGAGTTGGTAGACTTTGACGGGGTCTCTTTAGGTAAACCCAGAAAGGGTCTTTACCTGAAAAGATATTATGCTTAAAGCAAGTGTGGAGATTTTTAGTTAGGCTAGTTTTTCTTCTAGCTGGTGTGTTTTAGATTAAAGTGTGCTTAGCTTAGAGATTGAGTTTCCCGTTGTTATTCCTCCTTATCTTGGTTTTACGTTTGATGTCGCAGATGTCGACGCCTCTTCAAACATATATTGGTTACACTGATGTCGCTTGTCGTAGTACACGAAATATTTCTTCCGTAGCTTGGGTTATCTATTCGCCCTCTGACGAGTTGGTATCTATGCATGGGGTAAGCCTCGGTCAAACAACAAACAAAATTGTAGAGTATAGTGCATTGGTGGAATTATTATCTGAATCTAGTTCATTTGGGATTCGGAGTTTGATAGTAAGGTTAGATTCTGAACTCGTTGTATTACAACTTAATAGAGTATACGCCATTAGAAATCCAGTTTTATTAAGATTACTTTTGAGAGTGCGTCTCTTGGAACGTGAATTTGATTACATTGAATATCAGCATATTCCAAGATCTTTAAATACATTAGCAGATGCAGTTTCTTCTCTAGTGTTAAGTAGACATGTGCGATAATCATACAGGTAAATTTAAAAACATTCCATAACATGTTTAACAAGACAACGCCAGTAATAACGATATCATAATATATATATGGAGTGTGTCAAAAAATACATCATCCTCGATCATAGGTTGAAAAACACCTTATGATCGGCAAAAATGATAGGTATAAAAAAGCAAAATGTCACATGTGACTACATAAGCGATCATCCCATCACTGGTGATGATCTCGATACAAAACCACTGCACGGGCTACCTTACAAAGGAGCCTCCTAAAAGGTCTCGGGACTCCAATCACATAGAGCTGAAGTTGACGTGGGATGTCATCTATGCTAGTCTCGGGAATGTCCCCTGTCAAGTACTCTAGGTGACTCTCCAACTCGGCCAAGGTCTCTGTTGATTCGTCCTGTGGGGCTGGAGCTGGCGCAATTGGTTACTTTCTGTCGAAAGGCCGGAGAGCGGCTGGTCGCTGTGGACCCACATCTGCATTTTAAAAATTATTACTATCATTTTTGAGACGATATAAAAATAAAAAATTTAACATTAGGAAAGCATTGAAAATGATTACCTGAGTCATCCCAATGCTCTCCTGGAGGAAGAGCCATGTCTGGGTCTCCATGAAAGTCAATCCCAGCATAAGGAAAGTCCTGGATAGAGAAAACCTGGTGTTCCAACCATTGGAAAAGCTCAGGGTTGAACT
This sequence comes from Pinus taeda, assembly GCA_000404065.3. NCBI lineage: Eukaryota > Viridiplantae > Streptophyta > Pinopsida > Pinales > Pinaceae > Pinus > Pinus taeda. The sequence continues at coordinate 16,286 of APFE030436457.1, read as the reverse complement.
GGATGACCTCGGTCCCCTCGTCAGGATGACGGGCCATGACTGCGACCCATCGCATCATTCTGGGCTCTCGGGGATGCCCAACTCCAATGGTAAGGTGCTGCGGGATGAGCATAGGAATCCTCTCTAGGCCAAAGATGACGACTAAAGCTCCATAACCAAAAGTCTTCAGTCGTCCGTTCATGGCCCTGGTCAATTGGACCTTCACATTGGCCAACACAGCATCGCACCAGTTGAAAACGGTGCCCTGAAAGCAATCGACTGCCATACGCATCTGGGATCCGGTGGCAATATGTAATGCGACAGCCCCGCAAAGTCAAGTAACAGTGAATGCAATCACCTTGAGCTCAGAAAGGGATATAGTCTTTATTTCTATCCCTTTGTCTCTAGTCTGGCAGTCGCAGTACTCTAATCGAAGGCTATCGACAGACTGGCCACCTGCCCTAGCCCCGAACAGGGTCAAGTCAACGTCTCTCTTAGGCAAACCAGTCAAAAGGTATATATCCGCCGGCTCAATCTCGAGCTAGTGGCCACCAATGAAGAAACACTGGTCTTGGATGCTCCATCTATCAACCATCCACTACAAGAAATCCACCTGAGCCCTCATGCAAGGAATGGCCCAGTATTTGTACAGTCTGCACGCCCTCAAAGCATAAAGTGAAGGTTGATGATTCCATGCGGCAGCATCCACATCCTCGTGCTCTTGTTCACGCCAATCTAACATGGTGTACTACCTACATCAAGCCCAAAGATCAATTAGAATGCTAGAATTGTTTTCCTTTGGTCTATTTTTGAGAGTTATTGGGTTAAAAACCCTCGCGGCGGGGCCCGCACCCTTCCTATTGGACACAGTGCATGGGACCGCACTTTTTCCACATGGAAGGTGCAGACCCCGAGCTTTTTCCCAATGGAGAAAAAGTCGGGGTCTGCAGGTTCGTAGTGGTGAGCCTGCGTACCCCGAGCGCAGGTTTTTCGCCCAAAAACCCTCCTAAAAAACAAAATAAAAACCAAATTAAAACTAAACGTTGAAAACAAGTGGCAGGATGATTGTGATACCTGGTGAAGAGGCGTCCGATCCGATGTTTGATTTTCCGCAATCCTCTCGGGAAGTTTTCAGAGAAAAAACACTATTTCCTCACCCAAATCACAAATGGTAAAAATGAATGGTAAAACCCCTTTTTATAAGTTTTTTGAGTAAATAAATTTCAAATTTGTCTATGTTTCACTTTAAAAAGGTATTATTGCGACATTTTTATCTCTTTTCAAGCAGGTATTAGTAATGTTTATGTTTTTGTGCAAGATAACATGATTACTTGGGTGAAATCTATCATTTTCAACCAAAGTCACCTTTTAAGCCCTTTTCTGACTCCGAAAACATGAAAAGATTGCCGAGTTTTTCTTTTAAACTCGTTAAAATGGAATTAAAAGACCGTCGATTTACAGCTCTTTTCCGACCGTAAAAACATAAAAAGATTGCCGGATTTTTATCGTTTCAAATTCGATATTGGTTATAAAACGACGTGTCCTTGGTAGCTTTTTTAGTTTTTTAGGTCAAAGATACTAATAACGAAAAGTACTCCTTGGTCGTAAAAGATCAAGCGGTTCTCTCAAGTATTATTTTATACTTTTCCGGGCTTGGGAGAAACAAATTTACGAAAACGTCAAACCCTGGAGTTTTCTTATGTTTTTCAGACACTCTAAAAATGAAAAACGCCGAGTTTCTCCTATACTGGACTCGTTAAAATTCGACAGTAAAGGACCTGTTCTATTACAAATAGGAATGGACCACTCCTTCTTAGGGTTCGAATTTAAACTAAGTTGGACTCACCGGAAGGGTGAGCTTATAATCAAGCATATGTTATCCTCCTCAAGCTTGTAAAAAATAAAGAGGTACTTGCCGGAAATGGTGGGGGAAAAGAGAGAAAAGTGAGTCTGTTTGTCATACTTTATAACCACTCTTGAACACGACACTTTCATTCAACTGGGTTGGGAAATCCTTTACCTAACAGTTGATCAAACCATATTGAAAGTCTTCAGCCGGTTTCTGGGCATTAACTTTGGGTAAATCATTACCAAACCATCTGTCGTGTCGTTATGTGTTCAAGAGGTCAGCGCAAATAAGCCATTCATCTGCAAAATGTCTGTCATCCATATTGACCATCCCTGATTCAGTCTTTGCAACTAAATTTCTTCAACTTGATCTATGATTTCGTGTTGTGGGCTTGCCTATGACGGATCACTTTCTATTGACTTCAACTCATTATCTAGAAAGGTGATCCAGGAATCGTCAGTACCTTGAGATTTTCATGCCTCAATGGCAGGTTTCTCGCCTTTGACGACAATTTACATCATTGACTTTCGATCAAAGGATTCAGTGACATGTTCGACATCAACACATCTTATCACATTTCATGGATTGTGCTGAGTACTTTGAGAGCCATTGTCATTATTGGTGGTTTCTCTCACGCTTGTTAACAGTTTACATCATTGACTGGTAATCAGGCGGTTTCTACCATGTTACTTCGACACATTCAATCGCATGGATAGAATCGTACTGTTTCGCGACGTAGAAATGAAGACCCTGGATCTAGTTTCCACCATCCAGGTTGCGAGGAATTTTGTATTCATTATATTATGGACTATTTATAAACAGATGGTTGTATCCATACTGTGCCCACATGTGTCTGTACTTATGATGTGTTATGAGATCATTCCTATATCAGAGCAGTAGTTAGTCTTCTAGTTAGTTTTCAGTCTCTTAGTCAGTTTTTATCTGAGTATGGGAATGCCTACCTCAGCGATGATATGATCTCATATATATATTTTGCATTGAATGTTTTTACAGGTTCCAACCGGGCTCTCCGCAAGATGATCCTCGAAATGATAAGGCACTTCACTCTTCCATATGATAAATGAAAAATCCTCATATACTACAGACTTCGCACTTTAGGGGGCAATCTGTTACACAAAAATATCTTCACCTTGATTATTTGCAGTTGGTGTGGGTCTATCATCACCTATACCATCTTGCTAAGCAAGTCTTAAACCTCAGGTCTTCAGAACAAGCTTTAGAAATGAGAGAGACATCAAAAAAGCAATGTAACTCTGGTTCCACACTTTCTCTCACTTTTTCCTGCGGGCCCGCACCTTTTGTTCAAGATATCTACGTACTTATACGCTCTGTATGTAAAGGGGAGGGTGCGTACCCTTGTAAAAGTCAAAAAGGCGCAATTTTTATCTTAAAAAACTCATCTTGGGTTGATTCTAGAGTTTTCTAGAAGGATTTGTTACGTGGATTGTTCGCTCCAAGTGGTTCATGCATCCCATATAAGGAGGAACTAATCCCTTGTTGAGAGGAGCTATCCCTTTGAAGGAGGACTCTATCCCTTTGAAGGAGGAGCTGGTAACTGATCTCCATTGCACTATAAATTGAGGCATTGGGTTAGTGGCCAGAGAGGTTAGAAGCTGAACTTTTGAGGGTAAATGCTAGTGAAATCAAGACTTCCTATTTGAGCTTAAGAGGAGAGATCACATACCTTTTTGGCTTCATTAGGGAGTGAGTGAAGCTTGTCAAGTAGAGGAGACTTCTTGTTGGACCCTGGGAGGATCTTGTACAGTGCCAAGGCAATGGTTGTAAGGTTCTTCTCCTTTTGAATTAATACAATCAAGCTCATTTTTCTCAACAAGTATCTCATGTTATTTGTTTCATGGAATCCTTGACTTTAATGTTGAATATGTTTTATAATATTGGTTATTCAGGTGCTATTTAATCGTTTGCCTTGTTTGTGTTTGCAGGTTTGTGAAGAAGGAACTTACTTGAATCAAAGGAGCGAAGGCATCTCCAAACTTGCGTTGGACATGAGGTAGGCCTTAAACACACTTGTTTGCCATTATTTATAAAGTGCATTTAGAGAAAGATAGTGTCTGGTTGGTTTGTTTGTCATTAGGTCTTCATTAGATTCTAGGAAGGTCTATCTTGTCCACAAGATCGACTCATTCCGCGTGACAGGTACCTGATCCCATGGATTGATTACCTTCTAGAAAAACTCATGAGGGTGAAATATTTTAGCAAGATCGACTTGAAGTCTGGATATTCCAGGTACCAATCAAACCCTCTAATGTGTGGAAGACTACCTTCAAAGCCAAGTAATGCCTCTTCTAATGGTTGGTTATGCCTTTCAGGTTGACGAATGCTCCTACAATCTTCATGAGGTGGATGAATGACATCTTGTGGCCATTCACCAACTCATTTAGAGTGGTATACTTGGATGACATCCTGATCTTTAACCAGAGTTAGGAAGAGCACTTCTACCACATTCGATAGGTTCTCCAAACACTCCACCGACACAAGGTGTGTGCCAATTTGGAGAAACGCACTTTTGGCATGACAGGTTCAATATTTGGGATACATTATTGATCAATGGGGGGTCCATGTGGATATAGCCAAGATCCAAGTCATTCGGGATTGGCAAGCCCCAGCCACTCTGATAGAGCTCTGCAACTTACTGGGTCTTTCAAATTTCTACCACAGGTTCATGTTGGGGTTCTCTCATATCACTTGGCCCTTGAGTTAAGTCACCAAGGGAGGAGAAAAAAAAATAATCTTTTTGGTCTGAATCTTAAGAGAAGGCATTCACAGAGTTGAAACATTGCCTCTACTGTACACTAGTCCTCACATTACTAGACTTGAAACAACCATTTCAGATTGAGACAGATGCCTCTGACTATGCTATTGGGGTAGTCCTTACTTGACAGGGGCGTCCAGTGGAATATCACAATGAGACACTTTCAAACACAGATTGAAAGTATCCCACTTATGACAAAGAGATGAATTCCATTATGCACGCCTATCGAAAATGGAAGAATTACATTTTGCTGAAGGAAACGCTTATCCACAAGGACCACTGACCACTGTAGTTTGTACAGATGCAAGGGAAGTTTCAAAATGATCACCATCAGAAGTGGTCCACATACCTACAAAAGTTCCATTTGAATACCAAGTATAAGAAGGGAAGCATCAATAGTGTTGCAGACTGCCCCAACTGAACACCCATCATGGCGTTTACCACCGTGCTCAACTCTTGTGGGCATGAGACTTATGAGTGGCCACTTCTCTACAAAAGTGACTGGTGAGCACTAGTATTGCATTGATAATGCTGCAACTCCTAGGTTGCCTAGTTTACTCTTATCAACCGAGTATTTCGTAACAAACTTGGAAGTGACAGTGTTGTATGCACAAATATGAGTTCTTACTGTAGGTTGTTACTTGGTCAGTCGACGCAAGATCGCTAGGAGCTCAAGCCAAATTCTGTGGGTTCCAGAAGAAGCTTTATATGTGATGGAAGGGAAAAGAGATTACTCTACTGATGCTATTCTACTTGCAGAAATGAAAACTGAAATGTAAAGAAAACCAAGCAAATCCTAGTTAACCATTAATCGTACTTTTGCATAAAACACTATGAAAACCATGAAAAGAAGGCCATTATCTTCTCAAGGAAGTAGACAAAATCCACCTAAGCTATTTCTAAAAGTAAATTAGAGAAAAACATCTTTTTGGATTTTTATGTATTTTTATGTGAATTTGTTATGCATGTAATTTATTTGTTTGTGGATGTGGCAGCCAATAGGTGGTGATGGAGGGTGGTTTTGGGATTTGAGAGAGTGTAGGATGGTGTGGATGGGTCTTAGGAAGTCTTTGGTGGCCTTCTAGAGGCTTTTCCCAAACTCGACCTTCAAAGGAAAGCGTACAGGAAAATCTACAGGAGGACAAACAATGTTCTACAGGAGGAAAGACAACATTCTACAAGAGGCCTATAGGATGAGGTCGAGAAGAGTTTTTGTTGTTTTGAAGGTGCGAGAGTGGGTGGAGAAGGTATATGAAGGTTAGAATGAAGTGTTAGGGCACCTAAGGTCTACCAAGAATCATTAAGAGAGGGAAAGATGATTAGAGTTTCTCAAGGAAAGAGAGGAAATTCTATGGAAAATGCAGGAAACTACAGCAGAATTGAGGGGAGACTTGGGCAACCTGTAGGGCCTGGATTAGATGGAGGATGGAGTGGTTAATAGGATGGACTACTGCTAGAAGATATATGTTGCATAAACAACTGACAATCAATCAATGAGATTAGGCAAGCAAGGAAATAAGTGCATCTAAAAAACAGAGTTTTTGCATCAAAGTAAACTATGATCTATGGAAGAGAATGATGATAACCACTGCATGCAAGAAAATCAAGAAAGAAGACTATTTAAAATAAGGAAATGAGCATGATGAAGAAGTTCTAAAGAAAAACAAACTAAGCTATGAATCATTAGGAGAGGGAAAGATGATTGGATTTTCTCGAGGAGAGAGAGGAAAGTCTATGGAAAATGCAGGAAACTATGGCAGAATTGAGGGGAGACTTGGGAGACCTGTAGCGCATGGATTAGATGGAGAATGGAGTGGTTGATAGACTAGGCTACTACTAGAAGATATATGTTGCATAAACAACTAGCAGTCAACCAATGAGATTAAGCCAGCAAGGAAATAAGTGCATCTAAAAAACTCAGCTTTTGCATCAAAGTAAGCTATGATCTATGGAACAAAATTCTAATAACCACTGCATGAAAGAAAAGCATGAAAGAAGATTGTTGCAAATAAGGAAATGAGCATGATGAACAAGTTTTGAAGCAAATAAAACTAAACTATGAACCAATTAGAAAGATGCAAACATTAGAAGTCCTATGAAGTAGGAAAAACTGTGTTTTTGGGGTAGCAAGAGGGTCTTTGCCTCAAAGCATTTTCCCAAAGGGAGGAAGAGAGGCCAAGGCATTGCTGCTAGCGTTTTGGATATTTCCTTTATCACTACTTAACCTACTATTGAAAACACAAATGGAAGCAAACCATTGAATCATAAAAAACAACATATTCTCAATCATAAAAGAAATATATCTAACATCAACCTAATCAAAAAACTGAAATGAAGCATACAAATACAAGAAAAGATGAGCTTGGCTACTTATATTGGGCCCTAACCCAAGAGCTCTATCCCTCTGAGGTAACTCAGTGCTAACTCAAAAAAGGTTCCATCTTTACTCTCAAACAACAACAAGGTTACATGAACTGTCAGGATAATAAGCTCGAAGTTGAGCAGAGTTCCATAAGCAATGTTGTAGCAAAAATTCAACAAAAAATCAACCCTAGTGAGGCCCTAAGCCTCTCTACTTATAAAAATGAAGCTCCCAACAAATTCCTCAAAATTAGGGAGGCTTGGGTCCCAAAAATCTAGATAAACATCAGTTGTCCTCCACTTGCTCGGCTGGCTGCTAATGCATGGCTTGGCTACCTGTACTCTGAGCTGAATGAAGGGGAATTCAAAGTGGGGAGTAATAAATGAGGGGGATTCACTCCTATAAGTCCTCTCCTTTGTTCCCTTTGAGTTATTTCTGCCATTTTTCGATTGTATCCTTGACTTTGACCACAAAAATCATCACTAATATGCATTAAACACATATTAGACCACATGGTATCATAACCAACTCAACTCACTCTATAAGTATAAATATAATTAGAAAATCATGTAATAAGCTAAGAGAATGGTTGATTTGACTAGGTTAGGAGGTAAAATGGTCCCATATAATTACCCATTTATGATGCTCATCATCACCCTCTACTGAAAGTGTTGCTCATCCTTTGAGCAACTTAGTCCATCTTCTCATATTTTATGGTCTTGGTGGCCTCCCTAGCATCTCATGTTTCTGATGCAGCCTCCTCTTCCCTATCATAGAATCATGCCTTCCTGTCTACCTCTTCCCACTAGTGTTTCTCTTCTTCTTCCTTTCTGCTTTCTAGCATTCCTAGCAGTAGTGGGGGACTCAATTTGAGGCCAATCTAATTGACCTGCAACCTCTGCATGGAGGGCTTGTACATTGACACTCTCCTTAATGCCTCTTTCATCATCATTGGGGAATGATACTCCCTAATCTCTAGATTGTGTGGCAAGGTGTTCCATCTCCTCATGCAAACATGCACATAGTCATCCCAAAGTAATCATTCCATATCCTCAAAATTTGCAATGGCTCGTGCCTGATCACTGATGTATCTAGGGGCAATTTGAGGATTATGTGGAAGTAGGTCATGTGTGTTGATAAGTGCCATGGGGTCTAATGGCTCCTGTAGAATTATTTTTGAGTCCTGTAGTTCTGCTTTTTCTTTCCATGTGGGAGATCTAGGAGTCCCCCTTTCATAAGTGATAGGTGCCTTGGAAGGGGATTCTTTTCCTTTGACAGAGGGTGAATCTTCGATTGTAATTGGCACTGTTGAAGATGGTTGGGGTTTCCCTGTTTTGATCCTTGTGCTTTTCCTAGCCTTGAAATACATGGAGGCCTTCCTTTTTCTATTTTCTTTTCGCTTGATTGGTGTGCTTAGGGTAGTGAGGGCAGCTATTGTCTCTCTTTCTAGGTTCTCAGGAGATACTTTTGTCTTTTCTGCCCCTTTTTCTCCTTTTGTCTCTGTTTCTGTCTTTGTTTGCTCTATTTTCTCCTTCTCTCTTTTGGTATCTTTCTTCTTCCCTTCTTGTTCCTCTAAATCACCAGTTTTTTCTCGTTCCTCATAAAACCTCCTATCATTTTTCCTATGCTTCCTTGGAAAACTAACTATGGAAATGGAGAGAAAATTTTCTGAATAAAAAAGAGAGATAGATAGACTATGTTTTTTTCTAAGAAATAAGCAGCAATTCTTTTGATCAATTTCCTCCTCCCAAAAGTTCTATTTTATCCTCAAAACTAAACCATTGCTTGAATATTTTGATATTTAATGGAGGTATGCCAAGAAACTACCTCTTTAGCCCAATAATTGTGCTAAAAACTGTGTTTTCCCTCCCCAAAACACCTTACTATCCCTCCTATAGAACATTGCTAGCGCTATTGTAGGATTCCTGTAGGTTCTCCTGTAGAACCTGTAAGTGCTCCTGCAGAATGCTGAGAGTAAGGTTATGGGAGAGATCAGTGGAGAACAATATGTATGAGGCTTGTGGGGGCATGAGAAGTTAGCAGGGGTGGAGTTTCGAGGAGATAATGAAGGAGAAAGTTGGTGAGAGTGATTCGGCGAGTACTTGTTTTTTTTTTTTTGATATTTCCGATGATGGAGGGTGAGATGGCCAAGTGTACGTTGGCCCCATTCGGACCGTTGGTCCCCAGCTACCTTGTAATCTTTTCCCTTTCCTCGTAATCATCCCTCATGATTGCATCGGAGTTCCCATCACCTCCACTACCTGTCCTTGACATCTTGAGTTTGACTAAGCGCACATGTGGTGACATTTCGAATGAGTGAAGTCAACTGGATGAAGGTGGCCAAGTTAACTGGCCACTTCAACCCCAACCAACCTCAACCATCTCGTTTCTATTGCATGCTCTCTAATTATACTAATGGAAACATAGGAGTGGGTTAGTTACTTACCTGAGATCCAAATGCATTTGCTGTGAGGTGTTATGGCCTTTCCTCCTGTTGCATGCCTTTATTTCTTTTGATGCATGCTTGTCTTCTTACTGAGATATAGTTGTTCTATGTGTGGGTTCCTTTATGGATGGATCTAATCTTTAGGTGTCTACTTCAACCTTCAGATTTGCACCCTCTTGTTGCTGGTGCTAGATTTATATGGAATCAACTGATGTGGGTTTGCAGGAGAGCCACTTGTTTTGTCCATATCTTCCAAACCGTAGACTGGATTTACCTGAAAATTTCTTAGCATGTTTCCATCATCATCATGCACTCCCCATAGAAACATTTTGGTCAATGGATTCACAGATCTCAAGAAAAACAAAAAATGGTTGAATGTGATGAAGTCGATTTCTTGGAAACCGTGCATTGGAATTTGTTGAAATTGCTTGGGAATGTTACCATCATCCATATGCATCTACCCGTGAAACAAGTTTTTAAATGGATGCACCAATATTGAGAAAATGCAGAAATGGATGAAGGTGATGGAGGCCAATTTCTTGGTAACCATGCACTATAATTTGCTAAAATTTCTTGAGCATGTTACCATCATCCATATGCATCTCCTCATGAAACCATTTTTTAAATGGATGCATGGTTTTCAAGTTATGGAGAAAACAAATTTCTACTCTACATATTTTGTTATCCTATAGTAAAATAGAGCAGCTTGTAGTCTTTTAGGACTGTAAGAAAATGAGTGGAAGAAGCTCAAGAATGATGGGTGGACGGTGTTGCTTCCTCTCTTATTTTTTTCGTTTTTTTTTTTTTATTCTACTAAAAAACTATTTTTCTATGTTTTTCTTGGACAGGAAGAAAAAATGACGATGATGATGTGATCTAGGTGTGGAATGGATGGAAAGGAGAGTTGATAGCTATAGGAGGGTTTATATGTCCTTTATAAAGCTTCCCTGCCCCTCAAACTACCTTTTGTATTCATTTCTGGCTCTCTGTAATTCCTACAGGAGCCTCTTGTAGAAAACACAATTTTTGAAAAAGAAGCACACTAGGGTAAAAGAAATGTCAGAAATGATGGAGAAAGGTGTAGGAAGGTAGGATAGGTGCTGGTATTTCTTTCCGGTCTCCCTTGGCACCTTCCGTTGCTTCCTGTAGTCCTCCTACAAACCTTCAATACAACAAAAAATTCTCCTTTTTTTTAAAAACAACTATGGCACCTCAGAGAGGTTTTCACCCCAATTGCCTGCCTTGGGTGTCTCCTGTCATCACTCAGGTTGTCTCTATGCTCCTATTAGGGATACGGCCGAGGTAACCACAAACCAATCTTCTGATTGCAGGTTCTAGCCCACCTGAATCGGAGAGGGCTCTCTCCTTTAGGTTCAACCTTAGTTGATCTAGATTCAACCTTAGTTGATGATTTTAGGCTATCTTTCTGACTTCAAGGGAATGTTGACTGTGATTGGAAGGAAGGTATGATTCTCAAGTAAAGAGGCACAGTAAGGTGTTATAAGTTCTAAACCATTGGGCATGGAGTCATAGATTGAGGCATGCGAGCATTTTCTTGGTCACAAGGGGATACGGAGCGGGATAGCCACGTGGGATACAATATTCAGGCTGCTGAAAGTATGGAATGAATATCAGGGATGAAAGGAAAAAGAGAATCATTTCATCATGCTGACCAAGGGGAGAAGTGGATGAGTGTGATCCTGGAGCAGTTAAGAATTCCAAAGACATGCACTCATATATGAAAGAAACAGGGTAAACTAGAGCAGTTAAGAATTCGAGCTCATAACTGTTTAAGAAGAAAACATCGAAAAGTGCAGAAATTGAACTTAAGGTGTATTTAAACAAATCATAAGCTATTCTTTTTTCCTGCAGCTTAGAAAGGCGGAAAGATGATAAAAACATAAAATAAACAGGGGAGAAGAACACTTATTGGATCATGCAGAGACATAGGAATTCCGTGATCATTCCTTGGCCAAGAGAAGACAGCAAGTTGTTTCACAATCCATGCTTTCAGCAATCTTTGATTATGAAAAATATGACAGTTACAGTGTGAGTCTTTACTCAGAGAAATTGCTGGAAAGGAAACTGACCAACAAATACTACTACCAACCAACCAACCCTTCACAATATCGCTTCGGGTGGTATTTATAAACAAAATATCAGAAAGACATCATTACAAGTGACCTTGATAGGTCGGCTTAGAACTCTTCAAAAATCTAAATGCTGCAGGAATTAAATGCAAGTAAATCTTTTTTGACTGCGCTGGGGGCAACTGAATCGGAACAGGTGACGAGGTGGCCCTTGGGGACCAGATGCAGTGTTGCTGAAGTGAATGTGCTTTGGGGCTGCAGCTCGGCTTTGGTGCGAATTGAATGTGCAATTATTATGATTTGAGAGCTTCAAGTGGTTTTGCTCTCCTTCTATGAATCTGCTGGAAGATATTCAATTTTCTCTTGCTTTGGGCCGCTGCTCAAGATATTATTTGATACACTTTGCTGCTACATTGATGATTTCCGCCGTCGACTGATACTCTTTGACACGCTTGAAGCCTGCTGATTTGATCTGATACACTTTAAACTCTGTGAATGATCTGCTGCTGTCTAAAAACCGGATCCTCTGGCACGATTGGGAGATTTTCGGGCTTTTTCGACACGCAGTGGGCTCGGCTATCAGAAGATTCCCTGAAGATTCCTCGAAATGACCTATTTCCCGTAGCGATCGTGCTATTCGTGCATCGAAAACTGCCTCTGTTTCTTGATCTAGAGCTCCGAAGTGCGACTTTTCTTCTTGCATGAAGCTTTTTCGGCTTTTCTGGCTGCTGACGTAAGCATTGAGTCGGCTGTACGGCGGATGACGTCATCAGTGGGTCCCTGGTATAGCACGACGTGGTGAGGTACTGGATGAACTGTGGTGAAGAGACTCTGATGGGATATCGCGATATCGCGTCGGCGTGGAAAGAGGGAGATCATTGGGTTGGACATTTTGGTGCTTGCGACTGCCGATATGCGATATCGCGATATCGCATCGGCGGAGACGGAGGGGTGAACAGATTGGACACTCGGCGTTTGTGATCGCCGATCGCCGATTTTGCGATGTCGCATCGGCGGGGAACAGATGGGCATTGCTTTGCATGAATGTGAGATGGCAAGTTTGCGATGCGAAAACGGATTTGAAGGGAAAAGGTAAGTGAGTGAGTGTGAAGGGCTTTTGAAGTTTCGAAAGGGGTCCGACTACTTCGGGGGAGTTTTATACTTAGGAAGGAGTCCATAGTATGTGGAAGGTGGTTTTGGAGATTGGGTTCTTGCTTAGTTTCTGATAAACTAAACAATTCCCGGGACTTGCTATGCTTATTTTTCAACCAGGGGAAGGGATATTACATAGGGGGATTTATTTAATATTAATACGGGGATGGGAAACATAGGGAGCTATATAATAATGTTAGTGGTTAATGTGGAGATGGTAAGAAAGCGCTAAGTTTCGAGAGAACTTAGGCTGTTGTAGGGGGTAGGACCATACTTTCGGAGAAGATATGGAACAACTTTGAATAAAGTAGATCTTTACTCAACTAGAGTGATGAAGATGATGAACTTAAGAGGTGTCAAGCAGATCTTGACCTCTTTTGGGGATGTTAGTTAGTGATCGGGGGGGAAAACAGAGAAGGGGAGTTAGTTATACCTCATTTGAGCCTTTTGCTTACAAATCTTTGCTGATTATGCTCTGCATGATATGATACCTGCAAACTTGGAACTTGTCAGCAATTCAACAGCCTCAGAACTACCTACCCAGCCTACTTCCTAGCATTTTTTCTTCTTTTGCTTGGGGGTGCACTTAGACTTGCAAACCCATCATACATTTTTCTATTGATGCTTTCCTATCTACATACTACCCTTATTCCTTCCAGAGCCCAGATTAAACTGTTGGACTCTTCTGTTTCTCTACCTATCTAAGAGTCTGCCAAGATTAAACTGTTTGGACAGACTTACAATGTCTATATTCTAAAACATGAAATTTAAAACTAGGGAGACCAAGATTAAACTGTTTGGACCTCCCTTTAACTAGAAGTAGCAATACCAGGAAAACTTTACAAAATTTGAAGGCATTGAATGAACTTGAAGTAGCCTTCTTCATTTGGAGACTGTTTGAGCAAATATGGAGCATTGCAGCAAGCAAAGTACAACATATTTGGCATGTGAAATGCCAATCATGAAAAATGAATACCTGCTGCAGCAGGAGCTAACAGTGGCTCCACTCGGGGATGGCTTCTCCTTGCGGGAAGTCAAGAACAGTAGGTCAGAACGCCTTGTTTTTTGGTTTTTTACTGTCTTCTGCAAAAATTTATTTCCTTCGGCCGCTTTATTTCTTCTACCTACCTACCCTAACCAGCAACTGTTTTGCCGTTAGGTAAAATCAAATAACCAGTGCAGACATTTAAGTAACTGTGAAACAAGATAATCTTGCTGACTGATCGTTTCTGAATGCAAAAGCATCGTCCGGGCGCATGCTTTTACAACCAAAATTGTGGCCTCCATCATTTGGCGCTGAAGCTTATGGTCTTCACTGAAGAAACATGTTAGCAAAATTTTGTTAAGCCAAAGTTCCATATAATCTGCGATTGGATCAATGAACTTACCCTGTGAGAGAACTTTCTCTGCTCCATTTGAATCTTCAATAGAATCATGCAAAGTCCGTGAATCAGCAGGTGGCGGCATCTTCTCCTGAGTTGAGGACAGGAGACTTCGGCATGATTTAGGATCTTCCGGGTCAAGGGGAGCAACTGCATCTTTGGTAATGAGCCTAGCAGATGATCCTTCTGTCTTTCCCTTGGATCCCAGATCACACAGAATCCTTAGGTCCTCAGGCAACAATGTTCCCTCCTGAATATGGTAATGGAAGCTCAGGCATGATTCCGGGCTCTTCGGGCTGGAAGGATCAGTTACATCGTCGGTAATGACCCTAGCTGTTGATCCTTCTGTCTTTCCCTTGGAACCCAGATCATACTCAAACTGTAATTCAGGAGACAACACTATTTCTCGCTGAACTAGAGGAGGAAGATTTTGGAAAAACTCTTGAGGGTTTCGAAAATCATAAGCCTGAATTTGAGCTCCCAAGAGTTCAATTTCATCCTCATATTTTTTCACAACAAACTCAAGGAACAATTTATTTCGGCCGCCAGGTATTGTTGACAATACCTTTCTGAAAAATCTGTCATCAAGCTCAAACTCTGATAAACTTTCTCTGCATTTTTCTAAAGCTTCTTCTATCGGAAGTTATTCCCAAGATTCGGTCATTCTCTTTTGTTGTTAATACATGGGGTACTTGGCTGTAACATTTGGTTCGTTCCTCAGTGGAGCCTTTGATTGAAATTGGAGTAGAGTTGCCAGGTGGACGTCTAGACACTGAAGTGCCTGATCTCTGTCCACCATCAAGGATTAGAACTAAACATGACAAGCTTTCAAAATATGAGCACTTCCTCCATTGGGGTTTTAAAGATGAACCAAGCGCTTGAATCCCCGAATGGTTCGCGCAGATACAGGTCGACCGAGACTTTTACAATTCGGTTTCTTCCACTGTAG
The DNA here is from genome assembly GCA_000404065.3 of Pinus taeda. NCBI lineage: Eukaryota > Viridiplantae > Streptophyta > Pinopsida > Pinales > Pinaceae > Pinus > Pinus taeda. The sequence goes on along the minus strand of APFE030436457.1, from coordinate 1,283 downwards.
AGCTGCAGAGTGGTTGCATTGATTTATCTGAGGAGGTCCCCAGTGGAGTCGCCATTATGTCATCACTCAGGTTGTCCTTATGCTCCTATTAGGGATATGGCCGAGGTAACCACAAACCAATCTTCTGATTGTAGGTTCTAGCCCACCTGCAATCGGAGAGGGATCTCTCCTTTAGATTCAACCTTAGTTGATCTAGATTCAACCTTAGTTGATGATTTTAGGCTAGCTTTCTGACTTCAAGGGAATGTTGACTGTGATTAGAAGGAAGGTAGGATTCTCGAGTAAAGAGGCACAGTAAGGTGTTATAAATTCTGAACCATTGGGCATGGAGTCACAGATTGAGGCATGCGAGCATTTTCTTGGTCACAAGGGGATACGGAGCGGGATAGCCACGCGGGATACAATATTCAGGCTGCTGAAAGTATGGACTGAATATCAGGGATGAAAGGAAAAAGAGAATCATTTCATCATGCTGACCAAGGGGAGAAGTGGATGAGTGTGATCTCGGAGCAGTTAAGAATTCCAAAGGCATGCACTCATATTTGAAAGAAACAGGGTAAACTAGAGCAGTTAAGAATTCTAGCTCATAACTGTTTCAGCAGAAAACATCGAAAAGTGCAGAAATTGAACTTAAGGTGTATTTAAACAAATCTTAAGCTATTCTTTTTTCTTGCAGCTTAGAAAGGCAGAAAGATGATAAAAACATAAAATAAACAGGGGAGAAGAACACTTATTGGATCATGCAGAGACACAGGAATTCTGTGATCATTCCTTGGCCAAGAGAAAATAACAAGTTGTTTCGCAATCCATGCTTTCAACAATATTTGATTATGAAAAATATGACAGTTACAGTGCGAGTCTTTACTCAGAGAAATTGCTGGAAAGGAAACTGACCAACAACTACTACTCCCAACCAACCAACCCTTCACAATATCGCTTTGAGTGGTATTTATAAACAAAATATCAGAAATACATCATTACAAGTGACCTTGACAGGTCGGCTTAGAACTCTTCAAAAATCAAACGCTGCTGGAATTAAATGCAAGTAAATCTTTTTTGACTGCGCTGGGGGAAGCTGAATCGGAACAGGTGATGAGGTGGCCCTTGGGGACCAGATGCAGTGTTGCTGAAGTGAATGTGCTTTGGGGCTGCAGCTCGGCTTTGGTGCGAATTGAATGTGCAATTATTATGATTTGAGAGCTTCAAGTGGTTTTGCTCTCCTTCTATGAATCTGCTGGAAGATATTCAATTTTCTCTTGCTTTGGGCCGCTGCTCAAGATATT
>APFE030436448.1:72673-127229 GCA_000404065.3 Pinus taeda | reverse complement strand
GTTGGTGTCCTTTGTTCCACTCTTATCTATTTTTCATAAAGGAAAGCGAAAGTAGTCTTTACTTGTTTGTTTCTAAGATAGCTACCAGTCTTATTGGGAATAGCAGCTCCGAGTGGACACTATTCCCGGTAACACAAATGTTAGTGCATCATAACCATATAAGGCAAAGAATGAATACATACCTATAAACATGTGGTAGGTGGTGTTATAGTAGTACTCTCCAAGATGTAGCCACTTCACCCATGCACGCTACTACCCCGTCACATAGTTGCGCAAGTAGCCCTCCAGCCACTTGTTCACTATCTCTGCTTGACTATCTGTCTGAGGGTGATAGCTAGTGCTAGGAGTGATCTCAGTCCCCATAAGTTGAAACAACTTTTGCCAAAAGTCCCCCATGAATCAGTTTTCCCTGTCGTTGACAATGGTCTTAGGGCGACCATGTAGCCTAAACACCTCTTCGAAGAATAACTCGGCCACCTGCAAAGCTGAATACCGAGTCAGAATAGCAAAGAAATGGGTGAATTTAGTCAACTTGTCAACTACCACATAAATTCAATCTCGTCCTTGTACTACTGGCAACCCTATCATGAAGTCCATCAAGATGCTCTCCCATTTCCTCTCAGGAATAGGAAGATATTGCAGCAGGCCAGCCATGTGCGTCTGCCCACCCTTGTTCCTCTGACAAGTGTCAAACTCCACAAGTGCCAAACTCCCAAACATACTTCAAAACATCCTCCTTGAGGCCCCTCCACGTGAAACACTCTCTGATGGCCTTGTATGTCTTGAAGAACCCCTAATTCCCTGCCAAAGGTGAGTCATGCACCCTGCATCATCTTCTCTCCTCAACTAGGAGCCTCATACCAAATAAATCATGTCCTTGTAGATCACATCGTTCATCACCTTGTACCGGTCATCCCCTACTATGCCATAAAGGATCTCGCATGCATGTCGATCCTTGGAGTACTCAACCAATAGTTGCGCTCTCCAATCTTGAGCAATGCTCATGAGTGAGAGTGTCGCGAACCTCCTAGAAAATGCATCTGCTATGACATTTTGCTTGCCCTTGACATACTCTATGTCAAAATCATATGCCTAAATCTTACTAACCTATTTTTGTTGCCTCTCTGCTCCCCAATCTTGAGCAATGCTCATGAGTGAGAGTATCGTGGGCCTCCTAGAAAATGCATCCGCTATGGAATTCTGCTTGCCCTTGACATACTCTATGTCAAAATCATATGCCTAAATCTTACTGACCTATTTTTGTTGCCTCTCGTGCAGCTGATTCTACTCCAAGAAGAGTCAGAGACTGTTGTGGTCTGTCTTCACCTTAACCTAATTGCCTGCCAAATACTACCGGAACTTGGCCAACACCTGCATCATGGCCACCATCTCTTTTTCATATATAGACTACAGTCTCTCATGTGCTTGCAGCTTCCAATTCTCAAAAGCAATCGGATGTCCCCATTACAAGAGCACTACCCCAATGCCCTCTCTAGAGGCATCACACTCTAAGACAAAAAGCTATGAGAAATCGAGTAAAGCTAACACTGGGTAGCTACTGATTAGCTTCTTGAGGCGCTCAAAAGCCTCTTGTGCTAACTTTGTACACACAAATGCTCATTTCTTCGTCAAATCTATAAGGGGTGTTGCCAATAGGTAAAATCCCCTCACGAACCTCTAGTAATAAGTGTAGGCCTAGGAATCCCCGCATATTTGTCACATACCTGGGTGTAGGTTTATCCAAGATGGCCCTAATCTTCTCCAGGTGAACTCACACCCCATCCTCACCAATGGCATGGCTAAGACACAACATCTTTGTTAGACCAAACTCACACTTGGACATCTTGGCATATAGTTGTTGCTCCTCTACAATGAATACCACCTCCTGTAAGTGTTGTAGATGCTCCTCCCACGTCTTGCTATAGATCATGATGTCATCAAATAAAACCAAAACATATCTACACAACTGTTTGTGGAACACATGGTTCATTAAAGACTGGAAGGTCGATGGAGCATTGGTTAGCCCGAAGGGCATCACTAAGAACTCAAAGTGCCCATACTAACACCTGAACACCGTCTTTAGGATATCCTGCTCCCTCACCTGAATCTGATGGTGCCCCAAGCGCAAATCAATCTTAGAGAAGTACTTGACTCCTCTAAGCTTATCCATCAACTCGTCTATATGTGGGATCAGGTATCAATTCTTCAAGGTCTTCTAGTTCAGGACACCGTAGTCAATGCACATGTGGAGGGTCCCATCCTTCTTCTTCACCAACACTATAGATGAAGCGAAGGGACTAGCACTGAGCTTGATATGTTGCAAAGCCAACAACTCTTGTATGGTCAGCTCAATATCACCCTGGTACGCCTTGGGATGTCTATATGGCGTAGTGATAACTACATGTACGCCCTCCTCTAGCCCAATCGTGTGCTCAACCTCAAACCCTCTATCTAGTGGATGACATGGGGGAATGTCTCCAAAAACTGTTGGGTACCTATCTAATATCCCTTGAATATTGGGATCTAATGGTCATGATTGACCCCTTGCCTCTGAGAACCTGAGCTCTACAGCCTACTCTGTATCACCATGTCGTAAATCATCCTCCATCATGTGTGTTGACACTATCTAAGGTGGGTACAAGTGCACGCCCCTCAGTACCACTAAATTCCCATTTGGCCCTGTGAACTCCATCTCCAACCTCCTTTAGTCTGTGATGACATTGTCACATGTCCAAGGGAGTAAAGCCACTGAACACCCTCACCACATTGGTATCTAGGACATCAACTACAAAGAAGTGATTTGTCATTGAATAGTTCCCACTAGTCATAGTCATACTAGAATGTATCTAGTACACTGCATGGTCCTATCCCCAGGCACTCAGACAAAAAAACCCTCAAAGGTCTCGATGTGTATCCCTCTCCGCTCCACCTTCTAGGCATCAACTAAATTGTGGGTAGCCCCATCGTCCACCAACACTTATACATGTTTCCCCTGTATCGTGCCTCTAATCCTCAATGTCAGGTACTTCAACACTCTCCAAAGTGAAGCAATAACTCCTCCTATGGGCAAGAAAGGCCCTCCTCTGGGAAGGGGAGGTGGACCTCCTCCTCCAATAGCCTGTGGCTCACAGTCATCTCCTTCTACCTCCTACTCTACATCATCCTCCAACTCACTATCTGAAAACACCTCTATGTAATGGGCCTTGCCCTTTGTGCACCTGTGTCCTTGTGCCCATGGCTCCTGGCACGTGAAACACAACTTCCTCCTCCAAAGGTCTCTCCTCGTCTCATTATCCAATAGCCCATGCCCTGACATCTCCCTCTGCAGTGGGCATATGATATCTCTACCTTTTTGTGGAATAGTAGGTCTTGTGGATACTGGGGGTGTAGTTTTGGGGATTTCCCTTGCAAGTACCGAGCCCTTCTCACTGCATCCTTCATCATTTCATTTCCATTGGGTCTAACCCCCATAGCCTGTTGTTGGGAGACAACTAAAATGGAGAGGTTGGGGATCAGGGTGACAACCCCTAACCTAAGTCGTTGTCACGGTGCCTGTATAGTTTGAGCGACAACACACAGTAAAGGTGTTGGAATAGTATTAAAGTCTCCCCTTGGTCACATTTTCAAATTTGCCTATAGATTGGAATTTGAAGCAACCAACAATGTTGCCGAGTATGAAGCTTTATTGTTGGGTCTTGAGTTGGAAAAGGATTTGAAGATTGATTTGCTTAGTATCAAGGGAGACTACGATTTGATTATCATGCAGATTAAGAACAAATTCACATGTAAAAATCAAAGATTAAGAAACTATTGAAATGTTGTATGGGATACCATGGAATATTTTGATGCTCTTGATCTTGAAGCTATCCCAAGAGAAAAGAATAACTTGGAAGATGAACTTGTTGTAGAAGCATCTACTTTGCAGTTATCTGATGAATTGTTAAAGGACAAGGTCAAAATGGAAATTAGTTTTAGACCTTCTGTACCTAATAATATGGAGCATTGGTAGGTCTTCGATGATGAGAGGTAGGTGATTCTCTTTCTTAATAATTTGGATGAATTTGAGAATTTTCAGATTAGTTGTAAGGAGGATGAATCTAATAACCATGAAGATATAACAAATCCTACTCCCAGGAACATTGTAGCTTTGGAGCAACATTTTGATCAGTATGATGCCACAAAAAAGAAATATGAGAATAAGATGGATCCAGGAGAGTTCATTGAAGTAAATATTGGTATCTCTAGTGACTCTAAAATTGTGAAAATTGGTAAAGGTACTAGTGATGAAGAGAGAAAAAAGTTGATTGATTTACTTCATGAATATAGGGATGTTTTAGGATTTTCTTATGATGAGTTAAATGGTTATAGGGAAGATGTCATGGAACACACTATCTCTTTAAAAGATGAAAATTCTAAACCCTTTCATCAAAAAATTAGGCAAATAAATCCTAAGATAGCCCCCTTAGTTCAAAAGGAACTTTCAAAAATGCTTGTAGCTGGTATTATTGTTAGGCATTCAACATGGTGTTCTAACTTGGTGATTGTTAGAAAAGAGAATGGAACAATTAGACTTTGTGTCAATTTTAGAAACCTTAATCTAGCATGTGAAAAGGATAGTTACCCATTTTCCAAACATGGAGACTATGTTGCAAAGAGTAACGGGTTCAGGAATGATGTCATTGCTAGATGGGTTTTATGGATATAATCAAATATGGGTTAAGAAAGTATCGACACAAAACTATTTTCACCACACCATGGGGTACATTCAAATACATTAGAATTCCTTTTGGATTAACTAACGCCAGAGCTACCTTTGAAAGGGCCATGGACTATGCTTTTAAGGGTTTAATTGGTATAATCATTGAGATATATCAAGATGATCTTACGATTTTTTCTAAGGATGGCATTAGTCATATAGATCACCTCAGGCAAGCTTTTGACAGATGTAGAAAGTTTGTAATCTCCTTGAATCCTACTAAATTTGTATTTGGAGTAACTAAAGGGGAGTTTCTTGGTCACATCATCTCCAAAGATGAGATCAAGATAGACCCTCAAAGGGTTGAGAAAATCCAAAAGATTCATCTTCCTCATAATCTCAAATCCCTTCAGTCCTTCCTTGGAAAGACACACTTTCTTAGGAAATTTATTCCAACTTATGTGGAGATAGCTAAGCCTATTCAAAGTCTTCTGAAGAAAGATGCTAAGCTTTTATGGAAAGAAGATAGTAAAAAGGGTTTTCAGGAAATCAAGGGCGTTATTGCAAAAGCTCCTATTCTAGCCAGCCCTGATTATTCAAGAGATTTCATGGTTTTTTCTTTTGCTTCAGAGGATACAATTGTTGGTGTCTTGTTACAAAAGAATAAGGAAGGTCACGAGCAACCTATTTCTTTCATAAGTAGAGCTCTTCAGAATTCCGAGTTAAACTATACTACCATGGAAAAGCAAGCATATGCCATGGTCAAGTCTCTTAAGCACTTTAGGACTTATGTGGGTTATTCCAAAATCATTGTTTTTGTCCCACATTCTACTATTAAAGATATATTAACTCAAATTGATTGTTTAGGGACTTGTGCTAGGTGGGTTATTAAAATTCAAGAGTATGACTTGGAAATTAGACCCATTAAGTCAGTCAAAGGTCAAGGATTGGCTGAGATGTTGATTGAAGGTAATGAAAAATCTCTTGGTTTGATTTGTCTTAATGATTCATCTTCACCTAAGCTACAAAGAATAGGAGAGCATGATTTGTACAAGGGAATCATTTACTATTTGTTAAATCTTACATGTCCTGACCATTTAGTTGTTCATAAAAGAAGGGCTTTTAGATTGAAAGCAACTAAGTATTTCCTCATGAAGGATGGCCTCGGATGGAGGAATCCTGAAGGTATAACACTTAGATGTGTTGATGAAATTGAGTCTAAAAAGCTAATTTCCGATTTTCATTCAGGATTTTGTGGTGGCCATTAACCTGCAAAAACTACTTCCCAAAAAATTCTTAGAGTTGGTTATTACTGACCTTCAATCTTTTCTCATGTGCATACATTTGTTAGGAATTACCAAGCTTGTCAACTATTCACTGGGAAACAAAAGCTAGTTGCCTTGCCCTTACAACCTGTGGTTGTTGAGGTGCCTTTTCAACATTGGGATTTGGATTTCATTGGGAAATTTAATGAAAATTTTAGCAATTGCTACTTATGGATATCAGCTACTACTGATTATTTCACTAAATGGGTAGAAGCCATTCCTGCTAAGAATGCCACTGAAAAGGTTATTATGGATTTTTATTGAAAATCAAATCATTACTAGATTTGGCATCCCAGCTAAGATTACCACTAACAATGGCAAATCTTTTAGTTCTACAGAGTTTTCATCTTTTTGCTTTAAGTATGGATCTCTTTTATCTCATTCATCTAACTACTATCCTCAAGGTAATGGCCTTGCAGAATCAGGTAATAAAAATATTATAACCATTATCAAGAAGATAGAAGGAGATAATAAGTGGTCCTAGGATAACAAAATCAAGTATGCATTATGGGCAGATAGAATTACAAAGAAAAAAGCTACTGTAAAAGTCCCTTTGAATTGGTTTATGGTTTGGATGCAACTCTGCCTGTGCACCTTAAATTGACAGCTTTTCAATTGATAAAGATGTTGTCCAAAATACAATTGATCAAATTATGGAGTTAGATGAAATTAGAAGAAAAGCTTTTGATAATATGTGTAAGAATGAATCTAATGTTAAGAAAAGCTCTGATAAATCTTCTCGAGCTAGATATTTGCAGGTTGGAGACATGGTGTTGCTTGGGATCGTAGAAATGAGAAACTAGGAAGTCACAAGAAATTTGACAGTTTGTGGTTGGGACCTTACATCATCAAAGGCATCGCCGAACCAAATTCATTTCACTTGAGCACATTGGAGGGTGAACCACTTGACTTACCTACAAATGGCCAAATTCTCAAGTTGTTCTTCAAAGGTGACATATGATGCCATAGGGCATCCTCTGTATTGTATTTCTAACCCTACTTGTTATTTCAGCATTTTGTTTCATAGATTAAATTTCATTTCTATTTCATGTTAGTAGAATTATTACTAGTTACAGAGCTTCTATTTCATGTAATTTATGTTATATGATGATTATTGGATTATATTTGGATGGACGCTACTTATATGAACATGTGTATTGCTTGGGTGCAGATTATGGATTCTCACATTCCTTCTGTGAAGCAACGTGTCCCCAAGCAGAGGCAAATGTTGACCACTCTGTGTCAACTACCCTATAACAGTACACATTTTCAAAAAGGAATTCCCTCATGTTTGAACATTCATATTATCTTGGATTCATCATCATCGGTCATCAGTTTATCATAGTTATAAACCCATTATGCAAAATTTTAATTTAAATGATGCTATTAAGGCCATATATGTATGTAACAACCTAGGTAAGCCTATTATTTTGGCGATGAATTTCATCCTAGGAGGTTTTTCATCTCACTAATTCATTTGTGTTTCTAAACATGGATGATCAGCATAGTTTTTCCCTCCAGCCTCCCCCCAAAGCTAGGGTGGAATTTATCATCAAGGTCTTAGGTGAGTTCTAGTGTTTTAGTTGAGTCTTTTGTAAGAGTGATTTGAGAATAATTTAAGCTAATTGGCTAAATTATTTTATTTCAAATCACTTGGTCTACTAGATCATATTGAGTTGCAGAATTGGGTAATATATTGAGAGTCTACAACGAATGGGTATTCCCCTTTTGAAGGTTGAAATGTAATTATCTTATGTAAAAATTATTTTGGTGCATGGGCTCTCTCATACTTGGACATCATGGCTAAAATATTAGAAGGTAGAAGAACTATTAATCAAGTGTCGATTAATTAAATTTTCTGAAAAAATAAATTAAAATCATAAGCCATAAATTTAATTAATTAGAGTCAAAATTAAAGTCCTAGAAAAATTAAATTCTCAAAGTGGAAAAATTCGTGGGTCTAAAAGAAATTTAATTTTGGAGGTCCCCCACCAAGGAAATATTGGAAATTTCAAGAAAAATTAGACCCTTGGGCCTTGGTGGTTAAATCAAAGTCAATTTTTTGAGAAAATTAACTCAAAACAATTAATTTTAAGCTAATAAAAAATGGGTTAAATGAGAAATTCAAAAATTCTTCAAAAATAAAGATTTTCGACAATGGAAATTAAAAGATGATCAAATATTTATCAATAATCGATCTTATTTTGACGGGGATCAAGCCAATTAGCCATTATTTTCCACTTGGAGGATTTATTTATAAATTGGAAGTCATTTGCTTCTCAAGGGACTAAATTTTTTGTAAAGAAGCTTTGAGCCAGGCTCTGTTGGTTGTAATACTTTTTTATCAATAAAGGAAAAGAATTTGGAGTTTATTCATGGTGGTGTTCCTCTTTTGCTTATTCTGGTAATTTTTTGGATCATGTTCTTAATGCTCTATTGAATAATATTTTATAAGTTATTATTTCTTTAGCCAGTTTATTGGATTAACTATTTACAGGTATCTTGCATTAGTTATAGGTTTAGAGAAGCATTCTAACTTGATTGATCTAGCAGGTATCTCTAGATCTTGAGGGTTATGGTATCTATCTAGCCCCTATTGATCTAATAACTTGATCTTAAGTGTGTAGAGACTCCAGGGATTTAGATCTTGTGCGTGAGGGGAAGTCTTCAATTGGACCAACCAACTCCCAAGACAAGAAAGTTTGAGAGCCCACTTTGTTAAATTTCAAGCCTTATCTAACGATTGATTTTGCAGAGATCTTGCCCATTGCTCATCCATTTAAATTATTTCACTCGTCTATTTTTATCTGTTGTGCATTTAACAAATAGATCTGCTTATAAGAGCCATAAATCATTGTGCATATTATAAAATAAAATTTTGTAGATAATTTTATTTTCCAACCCTTGTGTACAGTTGGGGTTTTGGGTTTTATTTTTATTTTTTTGTATATATTGGGGTTTTGGGCTCTCGAAATTTTATTTGTGTAGGTGAACTTCAAGCTAGATTCGAAATTTTGTTAGGATTTCAAGGGTTTCATCACTTGGAAAAAAAATTTAGAGGGTTTCTGAAGGTGGATCTAGGCCTAGGAAGGCAAAATCCACCATCTATTGCTCCTCCAAGCTCAGCAATCAAGCCCAAGGAGAAAACGTCGACCTTCAAGGGAGTTTTTATGATCATTTGTGGATAAATTTTAAGATTTGAAGCATTTTTTTTTAGTTCTGTGAGGGTTTCAAGAAGTTTTAGGGCCCCTTGCCCCAACGTGGCCCCCTTTCTTCCCTGCAGTGGCCCCTTTTCTCCCCCTCCAAGCCTGTCGTAGCTTTTCTGTGAGCCTTTTAGGGCCTCAGACCCTAGCCGCAAGCTGTTAAAGACCTCCTCCTCTATCATCAACCCTTTTCAAGCCTAGTTGCGGGCCCTATAGGCTCCCTCCCTGCCTCTCGCAACCTCCTAGCCACCTGTCAGTCCTCCGCTTAGCCCTTCTTCCTTGCCATTTCCTTGACCCTCCCTTGGCTCCTCCTATTTTCCCCTCGGCCCTCACTGTTGTAGCCTTGAAGGTCTTCCTCCTCTCAACGCAACCTTATTTTGACCCCTTTCATTTGTGTTGGCCTCATTGAACCTTACCTTCCTGTCGTTCTTCCTCATTGTGATAATCATTCGATTTTCGGAGATTTTGGGGTAAGATTTATGTTTACTAGTGGACCATCTTTGGAAAATTTTGTTAACAAGTTTGACAAGTGTCTCCAAGCCCAATGGGCTCTCTGGTTTACCTCTCAAGACCCTCATCGATTCATGTTTGCAACATATAAATATTACATACTAATGGAAAAGCAATCATAATGGTGATCTAAAATCATCTTAGCAAATTAACAATTCATTATATCAGTTGGCTTGTTGTTCTTTGGCTCATTTCATTTATTGTTTCTAACTGTCATAAGCATTACATATGATCCAGGTGGATATTGGTGGCTACCCACCTATTCCACTTGGATTCCCACCCCTTGTTTCTTTCAGTTTTTCAGTTTCCTTATTTGTAGCACAATTTACTATTTTTGGCAGTTTTTCGAGTCCTGAACTTAGAGCCATTTTGCGGCCCTAAATGATGTTTTTTGGGAAAATTGGGCCAACATCAATTTCCGTATGTTAAAGTTATGACCCTGGGAAATTGATGTACCAATTTACCCAAAGAGGGCCCATAGTTTGGCGCTCCATCTCCTAGGGTTAGGTTTTTGGATGTTTAGGGTTTTCCATTGTTTCTCAATAATAGATAGGCCTTTGAACCTCATTGTAACATAGTTTAGAGGCATGTAACCACCACATCTCTTCTCAGAGATAAGCTACCATTGCCCAAGCTAGTCTTATTTCCATTCTGTTTGTAAGCATCTTTCAGTATTTGATATTAATGAAATGAAGTGTTTTTCTGTTGAATCTCTGTATTTATGGTTATATATGTAATTTGTTGTGTTCATTTTTAAATTTGGATTAGTGGTATGAGAGCGGTCTTCTCTTTCTTTATTTTTCTTTGCATGTCTCCAACGAGGTCGGGATATGAGGAGTTAGGCCTTGATCTAGTTGAACCTTTGTTAGATCAGCCTCGCAAACCCCAACGGCTGCCCATGGGGGAAGAAAAGAAAGAAGAGGGAGGAGGAGATCCTATCAAAATATTGCTCAAGGAGGCCCTCGAGAAACAAAGGAATGTGATGATGGATAACTTTGATCAGATCCTTCAAAGGTTGCGCACTAGCAGCACATCCACATCCAGCAGCCACTCTGGAGGCGCCACTCCTTTTAAGGTACAAGTAAACTTTGACATTCCCATATTTGAGGACCAAATAGATGCAGACGCTATAGATAAATGGTTAAATCTACTAGAACAATATTTTTCTGTTCATTATTTTCCAACCGACAAAAGATTACTTTTTCTCTTCTCAAAGCCACCCCCCACATCAAGGATTGGTGGGAAACCTACTGTGAGCAGAAGGATGAAAGTACACCTTCACTGTTTTTAGTCGCACCCACTTGGAATCCATTCTAGGATGCCATCAAGGATCAATACTACTCTGTTAGGAGCTATGAGGATAAATACATAAAGTGGACCATGCTGCGGCAAGGAAGGGACCAAGACGTGTCAGAGTTTACCAATGTTTTTCATACCCTTTGCACGAAGTTGGGTATCAAGGATTCTGAGAAACATTTGGTACTCAAGTACCGTGACTACCTACACAAATACATCCAGGACGAGATGGAGTTCCTAGACATCTCCTCGCTCAACACGGTGTACCGATACGTTATCAAGATCGAGCATAAGCTTAACTAGAAAAAGCGAGACTTTGGATCTGCAAATCCGAAGCAAGGGAAAGGTGCCCCCAAACCGCAGAACAAAGGACAAAGCCAAGGCGAGGCGGCCCAGGACAACCCGCCAAAGCGACAAGCAAAAAACAACACCGTGAAGCCAAAGAAGGACATGGGAAAGTGGCGTGAGTTCCATAAGAACTTCACCCACAACACAGGTGAGTGTTGGGCCAAGCAGTCATTGGTGGCCGAGCTAAAGGCTTCTGAATCATATGCATGTTCGGACTTTGAGTCAAAACTCGACAAGGGGAATGACAAAGGGAAGCAGTTATCGATGCAGAGCCCAACGCCATTGTTGCCACCACGAAGATCCAGAAGGAAGAACCCAAAGATCCAAAGGAGGAGCGCCTCTTCCACTCCCAGATGTGGGTAAAGGGTTCCTGCTATAGTTCATTGTCAACAGCGGAATCCAAAAGAGCCTCACTTCAGTAGAGGTCGTGAAGCAGCCGAGCTTACCGACCACAACACACCCACAACCGTACACCATCTGGCAGCTTCACCAAGGACGGGATCTTCACGTCAACCAACAATGCCACCTTCCATACAACATCAAGCCCTTCATGGATGAGGTATTATGTGACGTTGCTCCTCTTGATGTTTGTGATGTATTATTAGGCCAACCATACCTATCAAAGCGATATGTTGTGTATGATTCAAGGCCTCTTGTTGTTATTGTTACCTTGGGAAATAAGTTGTACAAGATACTGGAGGTAGCACCGCCTACTGCCATCTCTTTGATTACTGCAAAGCAATGCAGTAAGCTCATTTCCAAAACTGGGAAATTTGTTTTCCTAATGATATGCCCTCAGGGAAAGAGGAAGATGGTGGCCATGACCTCCAAACAGGGTCCCTCCACACGACAACAACAGATGGACAAGGTCGTGGAGGAGTATGAGGACATCTTCACCTCCCCGACAGGGGTGCCTCTGCACTGTCAGGTCAAACACTCCATCGATCTGACCCTAGGTGCGTCATTGCCCAATGGACCAATCTATCAACGATTTGTTTTGGAGAATGACGAAATCAAGAGGCAGATTCAGGAGTTGTTGTAGAAAGGTCACATTCGGCCGAGCTCATTGCCCTATGGGAGCCCAATTGTGTTGGTACAGAAGAAGGATGGGACTTGGAGACTTTGTATTGACTATCGGACATTGAACAAGATCATTGTTTGGAATAGGTACCCGATGCCACGGATTGATGAACTTCTGGACCAACTCAAGGGGGGCCAAATATTTCAGCAAGATCGACTTGAAGTTCGGATATCATCTGGTACCAATCAAACCCTCTGATGTGTGGGAGACTACCTTCAAAGCCAAGGAGGGCCTTTTCGAATGGCTAGTTATGCCTTTTGGGTTGACGAATGCTCCTGCAACCTTCATGAGGCTGATGGATGACATCTTGCGGCCATTCACCAACTCATTTATAGTGGTATACTTGGATGACATCTTGATTTTTAGTCAAAGTTGGGAAGAGCACCTGCACCACATCTAACAAGTTCTCCAAACACTGTGGCAACACAAGTTGTGTGCCAATTTGGAGAAATGCACTTTTGGCATGACCCAGGTTCAGTATCTATGATACATTATTGATGAACGTGGGGTGCATGTGGATCTAGCCAAGGTCCAAGTCATTCAGGATTGGCCAGCCCCAACCACTCTGACAGAGTTATGTAGCTTTTTGGGTCTTGCAAATTTCTACTGCAAGTTCGTGTTGGGGTTCTCTCATATCACTTGGCCCTTGAGTCAAGTCACCAAGGGAGGAGAAAAAGAAAAATTCTTTTGGTCTGAATCTCAACAAAAGGCATTTGCATTTCGGGGTCGAGAAAATAGTGGTAGTACTGCAGAAGTATTTCTATTGGTCGAATCTTTGACAGGATGTTGGGAAGTACATTAGATCATGCACTACCTGTGCCATTGCCAAACCAACCATCAAGAAGCAAGGCCTTTATACTCCGCTGCCTACCCCTAGTCGACCTTGGGAATCTATATCCATGGATTACATGTTGAGCCTTCCTTCTACTAAGCATGGCAACGACTATGTTTTTGTGGTTGTCGACAGATTCTCGAAGATAGCCATTATGGCGGCCTGCAAGAAGAATATCACAGTAGAAGCCACTGCTAAACTCTTCTTTGAATGAGCGTGGGTACACTTTGGGATCCCATAGTCTATCATCTCAGATCGGGACAACAAGTTCCTCAGTACATCTTGGTCCAGTCTCTGGTCGATGCTGGACACCAAGCTCACTAAGTCCACAACTTTCCATCCCCAAATTGATGGCCAGATAGAGGTCATCAACAGGATGATCGTACACATTTTGTGCATGTACAACTCAAAGAATCCAGGCACATGGGATGAGAGCCTCCCTTATGTCCCGCACAGCTATAACCAGGCTCTCCACAACTCGAATGGCCACAATCCTTTTCGGGTGGGCTTGGGATTCTAGCCACTATGTTCCATTAATGTGGCCATACCATTTGCCGCTACTCAGGCGGATTCAGCTCATGTCCAGTCCAAAGCCGACAAGGAAAACGGCTTCATTGAGCACATCCAACACATCTGCCAACAGGTCCACGACATTCTAGAGAAATCAAATGCCAAGTACAAGTAGCGACATGATCAACATCAGGTGCCACACAAGTTTCAGGTGGGCGACAAAGTCTGGTTGCATTTGCCGAAGGAACGCCTTACCAGAGCCTATCGAAAACTCAGACCACTCCGATATGGTCCTTACACCATTACCAAGGCTATGGGAGACAATGTGCTTGAGCTCAACATTCCCCAATTCCTTGGCCAGCACCCAGTGTTCAATGTGGACCGCCTTTGACCATACTTCCCACCATTGATGGACACATCAAACATTGCAGAACAACTCACACCTACAAAGTTAAATTCAAACTACATGGAACAAGCCACAACTAATTAGATCATGGACATGCAGATCAAGAACACACGACAACAAAGGATCCAACTATATCGAGTTGTCAAAGCAGGCCAACTCCTTCACCAGGGACCAAGTTCAGCAAAAGTTTCCTCATCTCATGGAGGAACTCAACGCAATGGGGACCATTGCTTCCTAAGGGGGGAGGAATGATCCAGGTGGATATTGGTGGCCACTTGCCTATTCCACTTGGATCCCCACAAATTGTTTCTTTCAGTTTTTCAGTTTCCTTATTTGTAGCACAATTTACTATTTTTGGCAATTTTTCGGGTACTGAACTTCCAGAGCCGTTTTGAGGCCCTAAACAACGTTTTTTTGGGAAAACCAGATAGATCTTTTTAATGAGGTATTGTGCGCGTCAAACGAAGATCGTATGCCAAAGTTACCATCCCGAGCAGTTGATGTACCAATTTACCCAAACAGGGCCCATAGTTTGGCGCTTCATCTCCTAGGGTTAAGTTTTTGGATGTTTAGGGTTTTCCATTGTTTCTCAATAATAAATAGGCCTTTGAGCCTCATTCTAACACAGTTCTGAGGCATGTACCCGCCGCTTCTCTTCTCAGAGATAAGCTACCATTGCCCAAGCAAGTCTTATTTCCATTCTGTTTGTAAGCATATTTCAGTATTTGATAATAATGAAATGAAGTGTTATTTTTGCTGCATCTCTGTACTTATGGTTATATCTGTAATTTGTTGTGTTCCTGTTTAAATCCGGATCAACATAGGTCTGAAATACATCAGGGCACAAGTATATTTTTCTCTGTTTTCTCTCTAGTCTATCCAAAGAAAAAGAAATAAGCAATCTGGAATATTTTGACATTTTGACATAAAAATTGCTCATTGTTGTCATATACTCATTTGCTGCTCCTTTATCATTGGAACATAAGTAGCTTATTGTTATCCTAAGTTTCTCATTTATGTCATTTGGAATTTGAATATCAAAAGCGGCTCTAAGCGCTTTCATTGATTCATAAGATTGTTAACATTGTATAGAGAATTTTTTGAGATTTAATGGTCTTCATCATTCTAATTGGTACAAGATCCTTGGTATAACCCTCATTCGTGTTTCATTGCTAATATATCTTATTGAAAGATAACTTTACATTGGCGCTTTAACATCTAGGGATTTGTGAGTCTTCTTGTTTTAATTAAGTATCTTTTAAGTTGAATGGTCATTGACATTTTCTAATTTGACTAAGGAACATTGGTTACATTGTCTAATAATCGTTGGCCAAGTGTTCTAATAGAAAGGTGCTTTAATTGTTACTATTGGCTTATATTGTTGCTATCTTGAGCATATTGATAAATCGTTTATTTTGTTGGGCACATCTTATTAATTTGGCACATTCTCTTATGGTTAAGATTATCTTTTGAATATCATTGTCAAGTACTTGTTTCCTTAATTCAAGATTTGATCATAGCTTAAGTACTTAATCATTAAGCAAATCTTAACCTAAAACTCACTCTCCATCCTTGCATTGCATCCTAAGTTTAGTTGCAGTAATAACTTACCTCCAATCATAAGCTTGGTTGATAGACCTTCAGGGCCATCATTTTCATCTAGCTTGAGGGGCTTAGCAACTCTTTGGTGGTTAACACCGTGACCTTGTAGTTGTCAAAGCCGCAGTCTCCGTAGCGCCGAAGGCAACGGGTGATAGGAGCCTAATAGAAGGTATTGTTAATCAAGTCTTTGCTTGCTTCCTATTGGCCTCCTTCCCACAACCTACTTTGGAGCCTAGCTTCAAAATAGTTAAAAGGAAGGTCATACTTAGATTAGGCATTTAATTAAAAATAATCAAGATCTTTGCACCCCACCTAGGTCTTAGGATTTACATTTCATATAAGTTAGTGAAACATCCAAGCAACAGTTGTCCATCCAGTTACTTGGTCTCAATTTTATAACAAGCAAGAGTGCTGACTCCATAAGGCATTGATCTCAAATATAAATTTAATCTAATCCTTAGAATCTTGCTAAATTTAACCAGGTAGCTAGGCCACTCAACTGTGTCTCCCGGACTCATTGGTTGCCAACTTGTCCTTCATCATCTCATTTCCATAGGGTCTACCCCCCATAGCTTGTTGTCGGGAGATAGCTAGAACGGAGAGCTTGGGGATCACGATGACAGCCCCCGACTTGAGCCATTGTCTTGGTGTTTGTACAATTTGAGTGACGACATGTCTAATCCTTACCTTTCATGGTAAGTGTGTATCTCCTCCCAAAGTATTGGATGAGGGTGTTCTACCACTGACTCTTGAGGGTCAAGTTGGGAAGATCAACAAACAATAGGATAGTTGTGATCCTTACCTCATGGTAAGTCATATCCTGCATATTGTCCTTTGGATAGAGGGTGGTAGCTTGAACTTCCCTATGATTTCAAACTCTTCTTCTTTTAGATTCAAGAGTGTTCAGTAAAGATGAGCAGAGACAACATTTGACTTGATGACGAGACATTTGAGATGACACATATGATGCAGTAGGAAATTTCTCCCTAATTGAGAGGGAGCGTTAATTTGGAAGCTCATGGATAAATTCCCTCATTTGGACAACCTTCCTCATCTGGAGAAGACCCTCTTTGCCCTTGGAAGAATTTAATTTGGTCAAGGAAAAATTTATTTTTAATATGAAAACCCAAAAGTGCACAAAAGTTCAGAGCGGCTTTAAAGACAAATTGGGTCTCCTCCAATGCCTATATAGTATAAATATAGCTCATTAATATCTCATTTGGACACACATCTCACATATTCATTTCTTTTTCTCTTGGAGATTCGTACATCTGAAAAATTGCAGGTCTCTTTCACACATTCGAGAGGAGATTTGATTGGGCTGAAAATCATTGACCAGCATTGACTTTTTGAGATTGGGCACAGTTTGACTTGATTTGACTTGCATTTTGGACTAGTTTTGGAGGCTGAATTCATTGGCACAGAGATCGAGGTTTTCTGGGCACTTTGACTGCAGTTGACCACAGACTTTGACTTCATACCTGACTGCAGACTTTCTCTCTCCATTGACCAAGTTTGATCGTGAAATTTGGGACTGTTTTGACTAATCTTTGACAAGATTGGAAGGCTGCATTGACTGGCAGATTGACCGAGATTTTTGGAGGCTGTTTGGCCATTGACTTATGACTTGTTAGGGCATCTTTGACTGCTGTTGACTGCTTTGACTTTGACCAGGATTGACAATTTGACCAGATTTCACTTTGAGCTCATCTCTTGAAGTTTTGGATATTGGTGATTGGAAAGTCAAATCTGTTGACCTTTGACTCTTAGATGGTGAATTGAATCAGTGTACTCTCTTTGTTGAACATTTTATGACAATCTAATAAGAAGAAGAAATTGAAAGTGTTTTCCCCGTTGTGGGTTTTTACCTAGTCTTTGACCAAATTTGGTGTCTCTTATTGCTCTTGATTGTCTTAGACTGTCATTGCATTTACTGTTCTATCTACAATTGCTATTTATTACTAGAAAGATTAAATTGATTTGAAAGTGATTGCTTATTGAAGATAAGATTGGGCTAAAGTGATTGCAACAGCATAGAACAGTAGAAAATTAACAGGATTTAATACATATCTATGATTGGGAGATTCAACACTGGTTGACAAAACAAATTGAACCCTTGCTCCATTAAAAAATCCTTGATGGTGATGATGATGGTTGTTTAGCTATCTCCAATATGACTGATGATGACCACAAGCCCTCCTCCTTCCTTCTCCAACAGCCAAGAAACACAAACAAAGCAAAAGAAATCCAAAAATTGCTTTAAACCTCATGGGTTATGCCAGTAGCCAATTTCTTGGGATGTGGAAAAAAAATTCTCGAAAGAACATGATTGTTTGTAAAAATCGTGATGTTAAGTTGGAGAAAAAATCATGATTTCTTGGTGCTGGAAAAACCACTGGCCAAAAAAATCGCCCTTTTCCAACACATCTCTGGATAAAAAACTGTAGGCTGCCCTGCAGATAGCGACAGTTGTTTCTGAATATATGAAATTAGGACAACAGAAATCTTGGTTAAACTAAAAGATGGATAAAGATGGGTTTTCCTAATGAAAGTATACACATTATTTGTCGAATCAATGAAATTAAGTCTGGTTAGCACAGAGCTTTTGTTCACAGCAACAGCCCCAATATTTGATAACTTTCACTAACCCCAATATTTGACTGTTATCACTAACCCTTGATAACTGAAATCTTCGTCATCTAGAGAGACATGTTGAGAATCACCTGTATTTTTGTTTCTCTTGTAGTTCTCATTTTGCTATTAATTCTTTGTTTCAGGCAGGTATATTTGCATTTCAACAAAGCAAATATTTTTTAATTTATGCATTAAGGTCTCAACAACTGGATTTCATCACCTAATTTTTTTGCCTCTTGTCTCAATTTGCGGTTATTTTTAAATTTAAGGGGCTCTACATTCTTATCTCTTTATTTCTGGTGAGGTAGAATCTCGTATATAGGATGTAAGGATTAAATTTGTCCTCGGAATTTTATTAAAAGAACAAAAGATTCTTTTTAAAATACAAAGTTCATAATCCTTCCTCCACTATTAATACGTCTGTGTTCAAGTGCATATCACAGCCCAATCTTGTTTTCTGTTTTTTTTCTTTTCATTGTTGATGAAATGCTTACCAGATACAGTACCTATATGGACTATCACTGTTATGGTTTTACTCATACCTCTGTGACAAAGAAAGCATGGAACCCATACGGCACTCTTGCTGGAAGGGGAACAACAGCTACTGGTTCAGAGGACATTGTCTTTGCATCAATCACGTTAACTTCTGATTTCCTGTCATCACGAAAATATCTGGCTGGTAAACCAATTTATAGGTAGGATATAATTGCAAGCCATATAACTTTTTATGCCTTTATGATAAACACCTTTCTATATTTAAATGCTATTATGTCAATCCAATAAGTAAAATGCCAGTATATTCTCCTACTTACAAGAATTCTTGGAGTATGAAATATACATACCCGGTATTCTCATCATGGACAAAGCATATCAAATAACCATCATCTTCTTCCAACTCTACATCAGATTCTCTTGGTACAAAAATTGCTTCAGAACCATATCGTCCATGACCGAATTGAAAGATGCCTTTAACATTGCCTCCAACCTCAATTTGTTCCTTCCCCACTTCAGGTTCAAGTTGGAGGTCAAACTTAACGATTCCTTCCACTTTAGCCAATGAATCTAGTCTAGTTCCATAAACAAAACGTTGTTTCCTGCATTTATAGGCAACATTGAAGGAAAAAATAATCATGACATAGCTTTTATAGATGAATTTGGGAAGAAATATGCAAGATGTGTTCTACGATACTTTTTCCGGAAGGGATACACAGACAGAATTTGAGCAGATCTAAAGTATAAATATTCATGCAAACGTAAGGATCCTAAATATGAAATTTGATATTATGACTTTCTATGGTTACATTTTAAGAGCTGTTTTCTCACCTTCCAATGTACTTTTCATTTATACGTGGAAAATCCACAGCAGACTCGGACAGTTTCTTCTGTGAAGCTTCTCCAGTGTTCAGGTTGAAACGCATTTCATATCTGATGTGCAGAATAAAAAAACAGCATTCTCGAAATTATTTTTAGATATAGAACAGTATGCATCAAATCTGCCATTTGCATCTCTTAATTCAGGGAGAGAGAGTACTGGGGTAAACCACCCACAATTCATTTCGATAGTTGCCCAGCCTTTTTCTGACAGGCCCCGAAGCCATCTCAAGATCAATGTCTGGAAATCGACAAGTGTAAAGAACAACTTCATCACCGTCCTCCCAAGCATTGGCTGCAAATAATCAATTAAAATTAGAGCATGCCATGGAAAGATGAAAACAAAAAGCATGCCATGAAACTATGAACTCAACCTGAAATCTACTCGTTTAAAATGGAAGCTAAAGTAATCATTCAAATATGATTCAAATTAAAGGGGCGGACAAAAAGAAGAAGAAACGGGCAGATTATAATAGAGGAAGCAAATGTAAGAGAATAGTTATGTACAACTAAGAGAATTGATCATTGGACACATAACCATACCCAAAAGCCATCCAAGTAACATTAAAATTGCCAACAACAAAGTGTTACCATTATGAAAGATGTAACAGTTTGGAAGCTCAAACCAACGAATTTGAACATCGTCTTTTGCATATCGGGGTAGTATTCCAAAACGAGCTTTTTTAGTTTGATCAAAAGAGAGAACGAACTTTCCCTTAGCCATATTCTGAGGTAGATATACAAGTCAGTACATCAGATATGGGTAAACAACACTTTAAGCAGAGAATAAACATATATTTGATTTAGCTAGATATGAAAAGAGACAAGATTTTCTGCAGCTCCAATTTTGAAACTTCATTTCATTTCAATGTTCAGATTTGTAGATGAAATTGCTGTCAGCAGTTAGGCCTATTTGAAATACCAATAGATAATCTTAGGGCTCTTTCTTACATTCCAACCATTTGATTAAGAATGCTGGTTTCATTCTTTTTCAATCACTAGGAGGACCTAGTTTAGTAGAATGTTTACGCTTATATGAACTGGAACACACCATATACACTTGATCCAAGACTGATCGATCAAAGTGAACACTGGGCCATTTCTTACATGACGACATTTTGATTAAAAATGTCGTTGTCATTCTTTGTCAATTACTAGGAGAATATAGTTTTAGTAGATAATTTAGGCTCGGATGAAATAGAACACACCATATGTACATGTTTCAAGACTGATTGATCAACATAAGTTACCTTGGGTTGAAAATACAAAGGAAGATCCATGAAAATCGCATAGTTTTCAGTTATTGCAAAATCATGCATCATGACAGGTTCAGGAATTGTTATGGGAACCGGATCAAGCATATACCCCTCCTTTGTGACAACATGGTAAGTAACATAGGGAGGAGTAAATTGATAGCCAAATGTGAACATCTCTCCTGCAATCCAATTGAAACAACATGATCAAATAAAATCCAATAGGATGCTCAAATTTGAAGTGTGCTGTTGTGTACAAACATCATGAATGAACATAAATAATTGTGCCTCAGATTTTTCTTTACTTACCAGTAACAGGATCAACCTTTGGATGTGCTGTAAAGGAGTGAGTTAATCTTTTATCGTAATCCATTAGCCCAAGAGTTTGTAAATCCCCATCTTCAAGGACCTTCAGAGCATCTGTTAAAAAGATGGATTAAGCAATTCAGTCCATATCTTCAACCAAAACATAATATCATTCAGGGCATGGATTTCCAAATATGTTTAGATTCCTTCCAAAGATCTCGGGAAAATGTTAGAAATCATATAAAACATTGGAACTAAATTTTCATTGATTTTGCAAACACTTGCTTGTCTGCATGAACCTATGCCAGCACATAACAGATGACAGAAATAGGAATTGGATATTTTCCTCACAACAAACATATAGCTCTCATGTTGGTTCCAACTTATGCTATAATTCCTATGACTGTTGAGCTGGCAGATGTCATAAACAAAAATACGTAGGCAATTATACCATTTTTTATCGATTTGCAATCTAATGATTATTGTTAGTAGCTGATTGCTTTTCAAGGGCAAACTGAGTTAGAACCTAACTCATGGGATAGTTTGAGATTGGATAAATTTGTTCAGAATAACAGCCCTGACATTGGTTCCAACTTCTGCCCCAACGCCTAGGAATAATGATGTGAAAACATCATCAAGGCCTGTACCCTCTGGGGTTTGAATAACAAGGACTATCAAATTCTTTCCTTTTATTATGTACCAGTAAACATTTTAAGGAAATGCATTGTCAGTGTTACTAAATTCGGCATTGGGAAAAACTGGCAGGAATCATCAACTCAGGAAATTGGCAAAATCGAGAAAAACAGAGCAAAACTTGACAAGCATAAACTCAGAAAACTCGACAACATGAAAAACCCAGAAAAAATAGACAGAAATTGGAGATTTTTGCAACACAATTTTTCACAGATTTAAGAGATCAAAATTAGTTTATAACACTAGTATGATTCTCATAGCAGATGGATTGAATAGGACACTGAAATGGGGGTTTGGCACACATACGACGATATCAATTTTCCCATCCTCCTGCTTGTGTTCACTCAATGTTTTCTTAATTTGTGTCTCTATGCAAAAAATTGAGATTACTTTGGTTTATTTTTCTTAAAGGAGTTCAATTCTGCATTGTATGATAAGAACTGCCATTGAGAACAAGTCCGAAAAGAAGCAGTTGGATAGTTCCCAGCACTTTTGAAGTTCATAAAAGTGAATTGAATTGGTTGATTGTTAGTTAACACTCTTTTGGCAAAATTTCACAATAGCTAGTTAATTTAGTTAATTAATCAATCAATGTCATACTAAAGTCTAACAAGAGTTTTATTTTGTATGATCTTGACACTTTGTCATGTCCCCATTTTTATTCTTCTTCATAGTACAGCCAGGGCGGATTTCCAGGACAAGGGATGGCCACGTCAGTGGAGTAGGTTTATGTCATCAGGTGTCCCGATGGAATTTTGAGGAGTTTTTATGGGATTTGATGGTATTCACTGGGCTTATTCCATCACCCACACAGTTTGTTTTTCGTTTCGTCACATTCCGACAATCAGCGTTCTTATTGGGCATAACTTAATTAATTATGCTGGAGGTGGCATTTCGGGGAGATTAATTGATGGAACACCTCAGTGTAATAGCTCGTTGGAACCAGAACGAGAAGATCTATAGGATGAGATGCTGAGAAGAGACTTCCAGTGGCCAAAGAGAGTATTGTGGGCAATTTTCCATTTTCCTTAGTTAAAAATTACTTTAATTAGTCACTTAATTAAGGAAAAATAATTAATTGGGGAAAAACGGCCAAAAGTGACTTAAGTGAAATAAAATAAAATTAAAAGCTCACTTGATTAAGTCAATGATAGAGCTTCTATAATAATAATAAAATAAGATACTTCTAGAGGCTTTGAGATCTATCCATGAGATCTATAAAAGAGGAGGAGAAGGTCATTTGGAGACATCTTGGATTGCATATTGTTTCTTGTTTGAGAGATTGAGAACTCATTGCTCTACTCCAACAATAGCCCCAGGATGGAAACCCTCGGGTGATTCAGTGAGAGTGGGCAAGAACCCATCTCTTCCCTTGGTGGATCCATTCAAGGTGCACATGCTACAATTTATTGATTTTTAGTTCTGTTTTGGTGGCCGATTGTGGCATTGTTGTAAATCTGTTTGAGGCCATTTTATCTCAGCTATTTTGTTATTCCAGCATGTAAACCCCCAGTTTATATATTATAATAAAGTTGAGATTGTTTTCTACTTATCGTGTTATGGAATTTGCATGCATTTCATATGTTATATTTTACATGGCAATCTTCTATTAAGTGAATGATAATTTTTTGAAAGGTTGTTCCAATTTTTTTTCATTTGGGACATTACAGTGGTATTAGGGCCAAGTTCTTGGCTCAGCCTGTGGGTTTTTAGTGTTTAGTTTTCGCTATTATGATTCAAGGGTTTCAGGGTTATTTGCAGAAATTCTTCCATTTTGTTGGAGTCGTAATTTTATTGCAAGAAAAGCCTCAGAAAATCAAGAGTTTTAATTGCATATTGTTTGGCGCTGAATTTCTTGCTATCTCTGGGTCAAATTCCATTGCTATTTCACTTTTATCTGGAAGGCCGAATTTTGTTAATCATTTCAGGGTTCTCATCACCTTCTAAAGCTCAATTTATTTAAGTTCGAAGTTATTTCGCTAAGAAAGTTGGCCAAAAAACTCTAATTTGTGAAGTCGATTCTTTTTTTTTACTAAGACACCAAGCGTGCAAGGAAACTCTCTGCTATGAAGAAGGATTGTTGAATTAGCATCCCGGCTAGCGGTGCTTCAGTCATCAAAATTTTTGCATTAGATCCATTAGGGCCGAGATATCTTTCGATCGTTGAAAGGTGACACACAATACGATTGGAGAACGCTGCAACCGGAAATCGTGGCAGTCCGAGGAAATTCGTGACGACAATCTTTGTGAAAATCCTAGATTTCCTAAAAGGGGCCCTTTATATTTTTTGAGCCATCGTGTTTGCAAAAGGATCGAAACATTTCGTGATCGAAGAACGGTCTATTTGATGGCGTGTTTTCCAGACCGAGGGGAGCGCGCGTCTATTGAGGCCAAGTATTATTTGCGGGGTGGTTATTTATCTTACAAAGGGCCGAGTTCTGGATTCTATTGCCGTCCGCGCATACACAGAGCCACGGATCAATTTATGAAGGGTGGACGTGAATCGACTCATTTTGAATCAAAAGGGAGCCGCGTTTCACAAATATAGCCACGTGAGAATATTGGTGACAATCTGAGGTAGAGTTTGTGGGCCAGGTGTTTCATTCTATTGGAGGAACGAATCAAATTTAAATTACTACGGTGGCCACGTAGGGTTAAATCACGGGCCGAAACGATCATTTGACCGAGGTTGAAAGGGGCCAAGTCAAAGATTGGAAGCCGCATTGTTGACATATCTCCTATACCTGACCGTTCATCTGGGGAAGTAGCAAGAGTTGACAGGGATCGTGGCATGTTTCTGAGGATGGTCGTGAAACAATCAAGTCGCACACAGAGGGTCTATCTGTGCAGGGAGAACGTCTGATAAGGGTTCATGTGCATCGATGCATTGTACAGTGGATCAATTGCAGAATAGAGACAGAGCACCGGTGTAGAATGTTGGGCATGTAGCAGAAGTTAGAATCGGTCGCTGAAAGCTCAATTATATATATTTCAAGACCATCACTTGTGGTATGTTATGGTTGGTTCGTGGATTGGATCAGAACTCGCAGTGGAATTGACTAAGGAGAAGTAGAGTAGATTTTATGGTATGATCGGCCAGAAAAAATTTCAGTGCCATCTGGTCGGGTTACAATGCACTACAAAGATCCTTTACACTACCGTAACAGATCAATACGATAAAGGATTTGAAGGGCAGTGACACTACTGTAGCGTACGATTTCTGGCGGAAGTATCATTCTGAACACTGAATTGTATGGTTCACCCGTAAATCTTCTCACGACAGGGCATAATCGAGTTGTATGCATTTGGGCGGCCCGGTGTGATGAATCTGATTGGTGTGCAAGAAATGAAAAAGAGAGCCAGATTGCATTGCCAATACAGAAGCTTCATCTCAATCTGCGATCACAACCGAGAACTGCCCCAGGCATAGCAATAACAACCTGTTGACTTGCCTTCATAAATGTTGTCTCTGCTATGGTGTTGCAGCTGAGCAGAAAGCAGATCAATCCAATTCAATTATTGTGATAATTCTAGCACTTGACTACAGTTCTATGCTTGAGGTCAGGGTTGAAGCAGTTATTCTCCTGTAGTTGAAGGTTAAATGCATAACGTGTGCAATTGATTCGTGCTGAAGGGGGGCGTTGTTAACAAGTTTATCCAAGCTACCAGGTTCCTTATTCTTTATCATGACATCTCACTATTTGCATTTCACTGGGCAAATCTGAGTTTGGATAGAAAAAGGCAGATCTTATCATAGAAAGGTGTATTAAAATAATGTTGACTTGACTGGATTTAATGCATAAATAAAACTATGTCATGATAGTTTAGTGAGCAAATTGAATTGAAAATACACATAAAGTCACCTACAACAGTATGCATGTGGCAAAGTATCTAGCTGAAGTTACACAAAGATAAACTCGTAAAACTGCAAGAGCATTATTAAGTCAAGTTTGTGAGAGAGGACAAAATGCTTTTATATCACTGGGAGATTTGCATCGGTCATTGGTCAAGTCTTGTATGAGTTAGAGTCTTGAGCTGCCATGATTATCCCTCATCGTTATATGGTTATGTTGTAAGTTGGAAGAGTCAGTCAAAACAACTTGACGTACTTGACTCCATTGGGCTCAAACATGGATGAAACATTTATAGACTCTCCTAATAAACCAACAGCAACAAACAACAGACCCTTCTTAAAGGGGGTCTATGCCATTTTTTAGAGGGAACAGCCAAGAGATTTGCAGAAGGAACCGGAAATAGGACACGAGTTTTGCACTTGGGATAGATCTAAAACGCATGAGGGTCACCTAGAAAGTTCTTTTCAAACTTGATGAACTAGATGCACTCCTTTCCAAAGTGAGCCAGCTAGAAGGGAAGAAATTAATTTGGGCTCTACAACCAGCTATGCTTGCTCTCATACAACACAAGTTCTTGGAAAAACCTTGTGAAGAGGTCAGACTTCTAGTTGTATCTTGTCTCAGTAACATCATAAGACTAACCGCCCCTATAGCTCCTTACAATGATGATGTTATGAAGAAAGTTTTCAGACTAGTGATAGAAACTTTCCGAGACTTGGACAATAGTGCAGGGTCTACCTTTGGGAAGACGCTGGAGATTTTAGGAGTTATGGCCATGACTAGGACTTACGAGGTCATGTTTGATCTTGAGTGTGATGATCTTATCTTGCAGATGTTCCATGCTCCTTCAGCATTAGGAAACATCATCGTCACATAATCATAGCACACATGCAGTCCATCTTGCCATCATGTATGAGAGGCCATGATGCCATTTGGCGGGAGTTGCAGTCTCGATTGTTGTTCGTTTGGAGGAGAGAACAGTTGGTCTCACCTGCTGCTTATGAACTAGCGGAGAGGTTGGTCAAGTAGAACATTGGGCTATTCAGGAGACAATTGACCATGGAGGAGCTACTCAGGCTCGGAGGATCATGCAGTAGGAATGAGTTGAGGGGGAAGGGACTTTGCTTCATCTGCAAAAAACCTTGGGGACCTGAGCACTTATGTTTGGGTGACGCTAAGGAGGTGATAGAGGTAGAGTAGGAGGAGATTCCTTCTGACCTTCAAGGTAAGGATTCTTCTTTGGACGAGTCCATGGGTTTATACGATGATACCTCTAAGGAGCACGAGCAGTCGTGGAGTTGATGACAGTAGCCTAGATGTGCACCCATGTGTGGTAGAGGAGTATGGCGAGTAGCTAATTGTTCCCATGAGGGAAGGAGATTTGGGAGTAGACGAGCGACTAATGATTCCGCATAGAGAGCACATAGAGGAGCATGAGACAAATGACACACATAGTGTGCAGGATGGGCCAGCGTTGGAGAGTCAGCTAGTGGCTCATGTTGAGCCCATGATGGAGGATGATCAACCACCCTTGGAGCCAGCCATTGGAGTGAAGCAGACAAATGTGCAGGCAGCCTCCAGGGAGGTAGTATTGTTAGACACTTGTCCTCAAGAGGTGTTGGAGATTGACAGGGTAGTCTGGCAAGAGGCTGGTAGATGGCAGGAGCAGTTGGAGGTGGTAGTGCATCCATCTTTGGGTTTACCCATTGATGAGGTGCAAACAGATGTGGTGGCAGCTAGTAAAGTTGCAACATATTCAAGCAGCAACCCTCTCCAGGAGTTCAAAGACAGGGCTTGCAGCACAGTTTGCCCACCTTTTCCCATTAGAGGGAGAGAGGCAGGGTTTCTTGAACATGCTTTGATTGTCCAGGTAGAGCATCAAGAGTTGAGCATGGACCAATATCAGATGTATTCTTTGCATAGGAGTCCATGCATTGGATTGGCGAGAGATCATGAGCTAGTACCCTACTGATGGAGTATCATTTTTAGTCAAAGGCATTGTATTGTAGGATCCCTCAGAGGTGAGGGATATCACTGTTGAAATTTATGAGTCTAACCCGTTAGAAATTTTCCTGCACTATTTGGTTTATTTCACCTACTTGTTTTATTCTTTAACAAGTTATTTAACCATATAAATATTGAAAATAAACAGAAATGCAGTCTCAACCATCTACAGATCATCTCCTGAAAGAAATAGACAAACACACAAGGGACACTGTTATTTTTGAACAATCATCCCCGGAAAAACCCAACTTGGGAAAACCAGTGCAGCAATTCTGAGGGTTTTATTATTAAGCAACTTTCTTGAGTACCACTGGGTGCCAAACTGGCTCACCCAACAGAGAAATCAATCTAGCAGTAATACCTCTCTTTGGAAGCAGATATTCGGCAAGTCTACTCCACAAAAGTCTCTCCAACACCTCTATGAGGCTCAACGTCAGCGCTCCTGGCCTCTACGTCAGCCTACAGATGCTATGCGTTGGCTCTCTGGCCCTCTTCGTCACCCACGCAGGCCCTCTGGCCCTATGCGCAGTCACTCTAGCCCTCTGCGTGGCTCCTGTTGGTTCTGCGTCTGCCTCTCTGCCTCTATGTTGGTCTCCCGACACTATCTCTGCCTCTCTGTTATGCACTCACTGCCCCTCGCTACAACTCTAATCACTGGTTCGATTTCTCTCAGCAAACCCTACTCCAGAAAATCAAACTGACTAATCCATCTTGGTGTATCTCCAATTGACCCTCAAGCCTTCTCTTATACATTTTCTGTTGAGTCTTCAACGACCGAGATTAAATCTCTAATCAACGGCTAATATTAGATTTGGCTTGATCCATGTCATTTAAAACCTTCTCACCCAGTTTTATTTTAATATCTCTCTAACCAGGTGGAATTTCCCCAAACCATTTCTGGGTCTTGGAGATCTCATTTGCTTTAGCCTCTCCACCAATTTTCATTGCTAGAGCACATCCGATGCTACCCCAAATCAACACTCCCTCTTAGCGAAGAATGTGCTCTAATAATGCTACACCATTGAACATTACCCTGATTATCCGGCACCGGTACGTGTGTTGATGTTTGGCCTTGCTGCCCAACATCCACTACATTGTTGCCTCCTGTACTGCTTCCCATGGATCTACTACTTCCATTGCTACATCTATACTGCAGCTACCTCTACATCCATGCTGCTACTGGTCCTTTCTCCCAACACTGCATCTACACTGCAACTCTCTCTCATCACGCTGCATCGTGCTTCCCATAGCACTACCACTACTACTGCTGCACTGCAACTCAGTTACTGAGACGATGGTAACTGATTACCCAACTACTGACATCCTTGTCAGGTTAGAATCCCTCTTGATGCTGAAGCTGCCTTTGCTGCTATCCTGTGCTCCCTCTGTTGCCTCTGTGCTGCTGCAACAACTCTGTGCCTCTCGCATTGCTGCAATCCTCTCTCCGCTGCTACATATCCCTGCACTCAAGCACTGTTTTGCCATTCCATCCACATCTTATTTGTACCGACATTCATCATCTTGCTACTGTCTCTCGAGGCTCCCATAGCCAAATATGATCCAAGAGTTTGGGTACCTCAAGGATCCTGCCCCACATCTCTTGTAGTCCTCCTGACTACAGCTCAATGTCACCCCACCTCTTCTCTAGAGCTATATGAGCACTCATGGCACAATCATCATCATTCTCCACTTCTTTCTCTGCCTTAGCCAACACTGCCTTGGAGTCAGAAGCCTCTCCCTTATTCTTCTTCCTAGGACATTGGGTTGCATAATGGCCCAACTCCCCACCATGGAAGCACTTTATCTTGTAGTTGTCCTTCTTCTTCCTCTTTCCTTGTTGTCCCGCAGATGCCAGAGCCGCATCCTCTTCCTCCTCTTTCTTGATTCGACCTCCTTTGCTGCTACTTCCTGCCTTGGTTAGTCGTCTAATCTCTTCTTGGGGAAGAGCTGCCCACAATTCTTCCTAATCTGGAAGATTCGCTCTGCCCAAAATGCTTTGGACGAATGTCTCTCACTCCTCGGAGAGTGAGTTCAAGACGGTTCTCACCATTAACCCCTGATCCGGCGTGGCCCCTATGGAAGTAAGTTGGTCCCGAATCTCTTGCAACTTGCTGAGGAAGTGATCTATCTGCTCCCCCTTCTGCGTCTGATACGACTGCAACTAATTCTCCAATAGCGTCTTCCTCTGCACGGAAGTGCCCTGATACAATGTCATCAAGGTATCCCACATCTCCTTTGTCGTATTATTCTCGGCAATATCCTGAACTACATGATCCTTGACCCCATCAAGGATTATGCACTTTGCCTTGGTCATTGCATCCTCATACTTTTCATTATCAGCTGGGTCAAATGGGATAGCCATGGTTCTCAAGGCGAAGGCCTTGATGTGATGTTTATCTAGAACAAACAGGATCCTTGCCTTCCAGATGACAAAGTTGGACGCCCCGTCCAGCCTGTCCCGATCCCTCAATCCGTTCATTGTCATCTCCGCTCTTCTCTTCGACTCCCTCTGAGTCTCTACTTCCCTCCTAGAAGTTCTCTTCTAGACTCCCTCTAAATATCGATTTCCCTCTTGGAAATCCTCTCCTAGACTCCCTCTGAGTCTCTATTTCCCCCCTGGAAATCCTTCTGCCAACAGTCGAATTGCACCCTCCGATCCCTTTCGCTCTTGCAACATTGATCTGGATTTCTTGGCTAGAAATCCGCCTAGGTAGCGACTCCCTCTACCTTGGTTTTGTCCCGTTAGGTACTGTTTTGCTTCGACAGTAACAACACTCCACCAGCTTCACAATCCACATTCTGCCCATAGCTCCCTAGGTCTCAGCAGCTGAAGAAACTGAGCCTCTTAGCACTGCACAATCACGGCAAGGTTGAATTGCTCCTCTGGCCAACTACGTCACTCCTACTTGGCTGAGCAGGATGACATGGCTCCTTGTGAGCCTCTTCTGCCTTTCTCTGCCTCTGCGCTGGCCTCTCTCTGGCTCAAAATGATGATGCAAGCCCTCTGCGTCACTCCTTCTCTGCTGCTTTCTGCTTAGGAACAACTTCTGTCTCTTGGGATCGTTGTTTTTACTGCAAATATTCTAATTTAGTTGGTGCCTTCAGCTCTCCTGTGATCTGTAATGTTTTGATACCATGTTGAAATTTCTAAATCTAACCTGTTAGAAATTTTCCTGCACTATTTGGTTTATTTCACCTACTTATTTTATTCTTTAACAAGTTATTTAACCATATAAATACTGAAAATAAACACAAATGCAGTCTCAACCATCTACAAATTATCAGTTAAAAGAAATAGACAAACATACAAGGGACACCGTTATTTTTGGACAATCATCCTCGGAAAAACCCAACTTGTGAAAACCAGTGCAGCAGTTCTGAGGGTTTTATTATTAATCAACTTTCTTGAGTACAATTGGGTGCCAGTTTGGCTCACCCGATAGAGAAATCAATCTGGCAGTAATACCTCTCTTTGGAAGCAGATATTCGGCAAGTCTGCTACACGAAAGTCTCTCCAACGCCTCTATGAGGCTCAACGTGAGCCCTCCTGGCCTCTACATCAACCTAGAACCCTCTGTGTCAGCCTACAGATGCTCTGCACTGGCTCTCTGGCCCTCTTCATCACCCATGCAAGCCCACTGGCCCTTTGCATGGTCACTCTGGCCCTTTGCGTGGCTCCTGCTAGTTCTGCGTCTGCCTCTCTGCCTCTGCGCTAGTCTCCGAACACTATCTCTGCCTCTTTGCTATGCACTCACTGCCCCTCACTGCAACTTTGATCACTGGTTCGATTTCTCTCAACAAACCTTGCTCGAGAAAATCAAACTAACTGATCAATCTTGGTGTATCTCCAACTGACTCTCAAGCCTCCTCTTATATTTTTCTGTTGAGCCTTCAACAGCCGAAATTAGATCTCTAATCAACGGCTAAGATTAGATTTGGCTTGATCCATATCATTTAGAACTTTCTCACCCAGTTTTATATTAATTCCCATTAATATTTTTATCTTCCTAAGTTTAGACTTAGGAACCCATTAAAAATATTAATTATTTTAATATCTCTCTAACCGGGTGGAATTTCCCCAAACCATTTCTGGGTCTTGGAGATCTCATGTGCTTTAGCCTTTCCACCAATTTTCATGGCTAGAGCACATCCGATGCTACCCCAAATAAACAATCACATGTTTCAATTGGCAGTAGGATGTAGGTTCGCCACTCATCAGTGTTTCAGCACGACATGATGAGATTGACATTGGTCTATACCAAGGGTTGGATTGGAGAGAGGTGATGAGTTGGTACGCGGTGGATGGAGTAGCATCCATGGTTGGAATTACAGCACAGCAGGAGCCATGGAGCCTTGATATTTGTTCTTGGTGGCATTGCGATCTAGGAGGATTCGTTGATGGCAGGTTTAGACAGAGTGGTTTGGGATTCGAGCATTAAGGGGTTCGTTCATGATGGGTTGACACAGGAGTAGAGCCTCACCTAGTGGTTCCGGGCAGTGGGTCTCAGTTGCGTCAGGCCACCAGATTGTTCCACAAATTTGGGTTGCTTGAGGGCAAGCAATCTCGGGGCGGGAGGACTCTCGTGCCCCCATTTTTGTTCTTCTTCATAGTACAGTGAAGGTGGATTTCCAGGACAAGGGATGGCCAAATCAGTGGAGCTGGTTTATGTCATCAGGGGTCTCAATGGAGTTTTGATGAGTTTTTATGGGATTTGATGCTGTTCACTTGGCATATTCCATCATCCACATAGTTTGCCTTTCATTTCGTCGCATTCTAGCAATTAGCATTATTATTGGGCATAACTTAATTAATTATGCTCGAGGTGGCATTCTGGAGAGATTAATTGCTGGAACACCTCAGTGTCATAGCTCGTTGGAATCGAAATGAGAAGATCTACAAGATGAGATATTGAGAAGAGATTTCCAGTGGTTGGAGAGAGTATGGTGGGCGATTCTCCATTTTCCTTAGTTAAAATGATTTTAAATAGTCATTTAATTGGGGAAAAAGGGCCAAACGTGACTTAAGTGAAATAAAATTAAATTAAAAGGTCACTTGATTAAGTCAATGGAAGAGCTTCTAGAATAATAATAAAATAATAAAATAAGATGCTTCTGAAGGCTTGGAGATCTATCCATGAGATCTATAAAAGAGGAGGAGAAGGTCATTTGGAGACATCTTGGATTGGATATTGTTTCTTGTTTAAGAGGTTGAGAACTCAGTTCTCTACTCTAGCAGTAGCCCCAGGATGGAAACCCTTGGGTGATTCAGTGAGAGTGGACGAGCACCCATCTCTTCCCTTGGTGGATCCATTGAGGGTTCACAAGTTGCAGTTTAATGATTTTCAATTCTGTTTTGGAGGTCGATTGTGGCATTGTTGTAAATCTGTTTGAGGCCAGTTTATCTCAGCTATTTTGTTATTCCAGCGTGTAAAACCCCAATTTATGTATTAGAATAAATCTAAGATTGTTTTATGCTTATCGTGTTATGGAATTTGCATGCATTTTATTTGTTATATTTTACATGGCAATCTTCTATTAAGTGAATGATAATTTTTTGAAAGGTTGTTCCAAATTCTCTTCATTTGGGACATTATACATTCACAGTGGTTGGAGAGAGGCCTCTGAGGTGATAATGGTGGGTAATCTGTTGCCATAAGACCTAGGTTTCCAAGTGAGGCTTTGCACTAAGTCTACTAGATTTTGTGGTAAGAGGTACCCCTACTAAAATGAATGGTAACAACTAGCTCCAACAACGAAACATGTGCTCTGCTTAAGAGGATGTGAGTGTTAGTTTTTGTTAGCATGCGACATGTGTTCTAGTCTCTATGGTGTTTATGAGGCTAAGGAACATATTTTTTCCAATACCCAGAAAAGGTTTCGCAAGAAACACCTCAATTAGATTAATTATCCAATTATTAATTATTTTTCGAAGTCTAACTTAGGAAAACTGGTTAATTAAATTAGATTAATTGAGGAAAACCGATTTGTCTTTAGAGACTTCCGGAAAAGTCATTTGATGGGGTCAATATGATCTTAGCCATCGATTGTGATTAGATCGTCGTCATTGGTTGCTCAACGAAAGATTATAAGAGCAAGTCGATAGGGCCTTGGAGAAGACAACGGTAGGGACTCAGTGGTGCAATTTGTAGTGAGAGCAAGCGAGCAAAGGGAGACACCAACAACGGAGTTTCAACAGAGATATTGGAGAGAAATTTTCCGTAGATATTCTCCACAAAGTTTCTAGTATTCCATTGACAAGGTGAGAGGTCGAATTTATATGCAGAAAGGTCGTACCAAGAGGTGCGAATTAGCCAGTGCACATTGCCAGTTCCTTAGAGCGAGTTGCAAAGGCTACAAATCGATTTCCAATGTCGGGATTAGCATCTAGAGGAGGTGCAAGTGGTTTCAGTGAGCAGCAGGAGGCAGTGTGGTTGCCGAAACAAATTTCTGGAGACTGATCGAGTTTTCCAGAGCCAATGGTATGCATTTCCAGTCACCAGTGTGAGTAGCAGTAGCAGGTGTAAGTAGGCTAGGAGGAGGCTAATTTGATTTGCAGAGGAGACTTTGTGTTTCCAGATTATTTTGCCAGTGGAGAAAATTATATGCCAGAGCTTTTCCAGTGAAAGGCACATAGTTGTATTTCTCAATTTTGTTGAAGAATTAATAATAATATAAACCCTCATCTACAGACTGGTTTTACCCACATTGGGGTTTTTCCAAGGACTATTTGTCCAAAAATCTTGGTGTCATTTATTTTTTGTCTGTGCACTATATTTATTTTTGAAAATTGTAGTAGTGAATTAATCGTGAATTAATCGATGTCGAACATAAGCAAGAACCATTGGATTACCAACCATTGAGGAGATCGTTAACCAATGCAAGATGTCCCACCTTTGATGTCAATGGGAATCAAAGCACTAGGTACATTCTACTAGCCATGAATATATTTTTCGAAATCGAATGGACTGTAGAATTCATCCACCAAGAAACATTGATGTATTTCCTTAATAGATGACAAGGATATCTGCCATTAACGCATGCAGGCTCCTAGGTACCTTATCTAACCCTAACTTTGGTCCCAGATAATTTGCTGATGTTGATGGGACAAGGTTTGTTGGCAGGTGGGCCTTAAGGGATCCCACATCAACCAACACAAGTGCAAGATATAATGACTTGAAAGATACATGATTTGAAGAATTCATACAAATTTACAAACTTTATTGGGAACCATGCTTGCCGATTACCTAGTTTTCAAGCAAAGTCCCTGTCCAGTGGCGTCAAACAAGTCGGTTTTCACAAAAGGACTTATTTTTCTCTTTACTATTTTCATTTATTTATTTACAATACTAAATTTCCTACTACACTAAAGAAAAGGTGTCCTCCTTCAAGTGAAAGAGAACTTCCAGTGAAGCCATGTGCGGATCAGGTACAAAGATATATTCATGCTCAAATTTAACATATAAACTTTAGAAGATACATGAGCATGAAAAATTAGCAGCTTTGAAAGATGTGATACAAAGAGTACTTGAAGATGGGAGTGGAACTTTGACTGGATTGTGATTTGGAACCAATGCT
The DNA here is from genome assembly GCA_000404065.3 of Pinus taeda. Classification (NCBI taxonomy): domain Eukaryota; kingdom Viridiplantae; phylum Streptophyta; class Pinopsida; order Pinales; family Pinaceae; genus Pinus; species Pinus taeda. The sequence continues at coordinate 91,730 of APFE030436448.1, read as the reverse complement.
CGATGTAATCCTGGTGGTATTGTTCCATTTCTTCATTGGAACCACTTTGAATGCCCTCCTCGGTCATGCCATGCAAACTTGGATAATTGGTCTTCGAAATGCATATAAGGCTCATTGTTGGGCATGGTGACAGTTCCTCGATCTCAGGTTCAGAAGGATGCTCCTCATCGGATTTGGTACATGATTGCTCAATCTCCTTGGTAGATAGGCAAGAGGAATCAAGGGAGACTTCGAAATCCCTTTCTAGTTGTGGAAAGATAGATAGTTTCCTGAATGCGGTCAGGATGAACTCTTCTTGAGAGGAAGATACCCCAGCTACTGCTAGGATTTGAGAAAGTGCTTCAAGGGACATTATTCAAGCTTTCGATCGTTCTTGAATTTCTCCTGGTGGTTGATGATCCCTGTCTCACAACATGGATTAGTACACAGGGGTTCTTACAGCACCCCAAAAATGTTTTATCTCGAAAGAGTTTGAAATTTTTAATCTAAATGAATAAAAACTGCTAATTGCAATAAAATTCACCAAACTTGCTTAATTGGACAACCAAATTTTGGAGCAACCCCACAATAGTGGATGCGTGGCTCTTCACTCACATCTTACCATACATTCTCTGCCCTTTGATTGTCTTGAAAAATCCTCACCACACATAAAATTTTGTGAAAGAAACTATGCTCTAATCCCTTTAGCACCTCCCCGACAATGGTGCCAAAAATGTTGGGGAAATTATGTGTTATAATTCCAACATTAAATTACCAATCCGGGACTCGTAAGCTTCGAGGCACAAGCACAGGTAACGTAGGATCAGAGCGTCTAATCTAAAATAACATCATGAATTTTGAAATATATTCCTAGATTAAGTACGGAATGTCTATTCCTAGTTTGAAACTAATCTATTGATAAGCAAAGGAATAACTCCTATCAAATAATGAATTAATTAAAACTTACTGAGAAATCAGGGAAAATAATGAGTGACCTATTCAAATGAGTGCTACCTGATTCAAAACAACTCGACATGTAAAAGATAAAATTTATGCCTAAAGCTAATTGTTCACACAACACAATTTAGAGAGTAGTCTTTTAGATTAATCACATAGTAAAGATTGGGTCGACGTTTTGAACAAACTATTGCGATATTTTCGGGGAGACAAAACATCGCCGAGGAAATATCGCGATATTTTGTCTCCTCGAAAATATTGCGATATTTCCAAAATATCGGCGATATTTCGGGAAGATATCGCGTTATGACCTAATATATCGTCGGGCGGGTAAAAAAATGCGTTGTCGCGGCTAGAAAAGGCCAAATTCGTTTTTTTTCCTCATTCTTGTTTTCTGATTGCTGGAGAAGGAGAGGAAGAGCATTGTGCTTGTTGTCAAGGAGGAATCGAGGGTTGAATAGCAATTATCGCCACCAACAACAAATATTTTGTTGATCAAAGATTGAAGAACAGTGAGACAATTTTCATTTCTTCCATTAACATGCATGTTCTAATAAACCCCTATGTTAATGATTTTTTTGATAGATTTAGGGTTATTCTTGCTTGCCTCTTTGCCTACAAACATTTTGCTTCTTTTTTTTCCATTTGCTATGATTTTCATGCCCATGAGCAAATGCAAGGGTTTTCTCCATATTTGGACAGCAAACTCCATTTTTTTTTTTTTTAACTTTCAAATGCACCCTCTTATTGTCATTTATGATTTTTCATTGAATTCACATTGCAAATAATGTAGCAAAACAAAATATTTTGTAAAATGAGGTGGTTATTACTTATTAATTCCAATTTTTGTTTTGGTGCCCTAGGTTTGATTAATTCAAATATACCAAAAGCCTTGGACCCATTTTGGGAGTATGGAGAGCCTGATGGTGGGACAAATCGGGAATATCTAACATGCAAATTGTGTGGGACCAAGATGACAGGAGGGTTTACACGATTGAAATACCATTTGGCTAAACTCACTGGACATAATGTTGGGATTTGTACAGTTTCTAGTCCGAAACTTATACAAAAAGCTCTTCAAGCAATTGATGAAAAAGACAGAAAGAAGGAAGAGGAAGAAAGAAACAAGGTTGAACACGCAGGTAGATATTTCGAGATATCTTCTTCTGATTTTGATGCTGAGGGTAGTGGGAGGGGCTCCACAGCATCACTGCTACTGTTAGTGTGAAGTCATCATTTTTTGTTCCACAAACAGGACATGGAGCACAACTTGTCATAAAATCAATTGTTAAAAAAATGAGAAGCAAGAAGTAGATAAAGTCATGGGGAGGTCTTTTCTGGAGTGACTTACCTCTCAGCATCACCAAAACCAATCCATTTTGGCAACCAATGTGTGATGCTATTGATGTTGTGGGCCTAGAGTACAAAAGTGCTACATATGAGGAGTTGCAGGGGCCAATTCTTCAAGCAGAAAAGCAGGACATCAACTCTAGATTGGCGGAATTGAAAAAAACATGGGAAGTTTCTGGATGCACAGTGATGTCTGATGGTTGGACAGATAGGAAGGGTAGGACCCCTCTAAATTTCTTGGTACATTGTCCTAAAGATACCATTTTTATTAAATCATTGGATGCATCAGCACATATCAAAGATGCAGCAACGATATGTGAGTTGTTAGATGGGTTCATTCGGGTGATTGGTGTGCAGAGTGGTGCAAGTCATAACAGACAATGCAACTAATTGTGTCTGCCGGCAAGATGCTTATGGAGAGGCATCGCACATTGTTCTAGACTTCGTATGCAGCACATTGTATCAATTTGTTGCTTGAGGATATGGGGAAACTCTCCTTCATCAAAGAGGTGGTTGATATGGCTAAGAGTGTCCTCAAGCTTATTTATAACGATGCTTTTGTTCTTAGCCTCATGAGGAGGTTCACTAGAAACAAGGAGTTGCGGCGTCCTGCAATCACACGTTTTGCCACAAACTTTATTACTCTTCAGTCTTTGCTTCGATACCAATTCGAGTTGAAGCAAATGTTTATTTCTGATGAGCGGCGTGATTGTAGATACAACAGGAGACAGGATGGGAGAGCCATTGCAAAAATGTACTCTGACACATTTTGGTAGGAAGTATAAGAAGCATGCTTAGTTAGTGAACCTATAGTAAAGGTTCTGAGATTGGTAGATGAGGAGAAGCCTGCAATAGCTTATTTGTATGAGGCCATGGATAGGGCCAAGGAGGCCATTCGTTCTTATTATGCAAACAAAGGTTCTGCTGGGCTTGATAGGCATATGATGTTATGGGATGTGATTGATAGTCGGTGGACAGGGATGCCTTATCGACCCATTCATGCAACAACACTCTTCCTCAACCCCGCATTTTCATACAAATGCGGCTTTGATTTTGATGGCGAGGTGATGGAAGGGCTCCATTCCTGTATTCATAGGATGGTACTTGATCCTGAGCTTCGTACCAAAATCAATCACGAGATACAGTTCTATCGGGATTGTGTTGGCCTATTTGGCTTTGATGAGGCTATTAGGGAAAGGACCCTCTTCATGCCACGTAAGCGACAAGTCATCACTCATTAGAAATTAGAATTTTCAATTTAGAATTTCCTTACTTATAATTCTAGATTTTTAAAATTCAATTATGTAACTTTTAATTGAAAATTTAATTATGTTTTAAGTTTTTGAATTTTTTATTTCTTTATTTTGTTATAGATATTTGGTGGCGAAGCTATAGTGCAAGAGCACCAAATTTGCAGAAATTGGCCATAAGAATCTTGAGTCAAACATGTAGCTCTTCAGGGTATGAGTGCAATTGGAGTGTATTTGAGAAAATACACGCAAAAAAGCACAACAGATATAACTTTGGACTCCAACCTTCAGTTGAGCAATTACATTTATTGTAATTTAAAATTTTTAATTTATGACCTTCAAATGTCAAGACTCAAGACTCATTAGTTTTTTTACACTCTTACAGGTTGGAGTTTGCACGCCTCAATGATTTAGTGTATGTGTATTACAATATCCGACTTCAAGTGAAGCAAATAGAAGCACCAATGGATCTAGATGTCATTTCCTTAGACAATATTGATATAGTGTCTCAGTGGAGGGTGGAGTCTGAGGAGCCCATCTTGGAGGAGTCACCTGATGGTTAGAGCCAGATGATCCATTAGAACAGGGGCAACAAGAGGAGGAGGACTCAGAGGAGGAGCAACACAAGGAGGAGGAGCAGGAGTTAGAGGAGGAGGAGGAGAATGTGGGGGCATCATCACCAACACCATCTGCTATAGATATAGGAGAGCACAACTCCACACCTAGCACTCATTATTTGACATTAGGTGCAGGGGCGGGGCCAGGGCCTTCTACTACTAGGGGTAGGCCTGGCAAACAGCCCATCATGTTTCCCTGTAAAAGGGGGAGAGGGCATTGATTTCAGATAGATAGCTGCTAGTTTTATTTGTTTTGCTACATATAACTCATGATGATGAGATACTTTTATATATGTGATGTTATTTTGTATTGGTTCTCCACATTTGAGTCCTTGATTGGACAATTATCAGGGATCAACAGGATTTGGTATCACCTTTGATGTATCATTTCTATTTGACATCATATATATAAGTGCTTTCTTCATATTTATGTGCCAATGCGTTTATTTCATGTTTTTATTTCTTTATATGTTTAAAGATCTGAAAAAAAAATAAAAATGAATATATTATGCATTTTTTATGTTTGCCAATATTGTCGATATTTTCACCGATATTGCCGATAAGATGTTTTCTAGACCCTCGCCGATATTTTGTTGATACCGATATTATCAACACTGATTGAAATCACACAACTCACGCTTCCAAATTAGATTTTTCTAATTAACTAAATCAGAGCAATTCTGAGTACAGAATGCAGCGAAGTACAAAATGCGGCTTGAGTACAGAATGTGACCTGAGTACAGAATGCGACCGAGTGTAGAATGCGGCCAAGTACAGAATGTGGTTGAGTACAAAATACGACAGAGTGTAAAATGCGGCGGAGTACAGAATGCGATCAAGTGCTTACTCCACAACCTACGAAGTGAAACCAATAACAATGCACTCACTGTCCTCTACTCAAATTGTTGCCCTCTACTTAGATCTACAAAACATAAATGAATCTAGAATACAAATTGAAGTGCTGGAATTCTGAAAACTATTTAGCAAACAACTTGGAAATGAAATATGAATCTATTGACTGAAACAAAACACACTTCCTAAAACTATTCCTGGGATCACACCATAAATCAGGAAGCAATTACATAATCCAAAATGCAGAAATAAATTGACAAAACAATTAAATCTAATTCAAACCATTTGCAAGGAATAAAAATATAAAAAGGAAATAAACACACTTACATAATCTATGTTAACCCTGCAAACACGATGGGTTCATGCGGCCTTTCCTATCCATGTGTTACAGGTCTAAACTCAATTCATAAAATGGACACCAAAGCTACAACAACTTCATCATCCTTTATTCATCCAAAAACAAAGTTTTAATATACAACAACCAACAAATGTAATTGTGCTTCCTCTCCTATGTAACTCTCTATAACTCCCTGTAACTCCCTAGTTTTGAATGATTGAAATATATACTATGCTTTTGCAATTTGAGATCCCAAGCTCAAGGATCTGATCTTAGCCAAATGTTAACAAAATTACAAAAATACATTTCAAATGGTGTTTTTGGAATTGGTTATGGCAAATTTGTTTTGGGAAAGCTCATGATCCATGCATAACATGATTGAGATATAGAATATCTGATTGCAGCTCCATATAGCTTGAAAAAGAAACAAAATAAATCTTCAACCCAAAATATATGAAACTGTGGCTGATCCAAAATCGTCAGACCCAACGAATCCGTACTTAACTCAAAATTTCGGCACCGATTATGTACTTAACTTTCACTGGAATATTCCTCTGACCATAACTTCTTCTCAATGACGAATTTTGCCAAACAGTTTCTAGGTTACCTGAATAAGGGTGCTCTAAACAAAACTTGTGTGTCAAAATTTCAAGATTCTTCACCATTTGATAACAAATTTGATATTTTCACCTACAGAAATCTATTCCGTACTTAACTTGTCATAACTAGTTTAATTGGCTTGTGAAGAATTTCGGCAATGAAACCCTACGGCAAATGAACTTAGCAAAAAACTGTCATTAGTAAATCATGACAAAATCATCTCTGATCACTGAAAAATCAAGAAAACTAATGATAATCAACCACGATATGAATTAATGGAAAATTGTGGAATCATAGTGCGAAACGAGTTAAAAACATATGAATTTAGGGTACGAATAATGGTATTTGTACAGTGGAAAAATGGGCATATTCGAGGCCCAACAGAACACCTCAGTTTAATAGCTCATTGGAACTAGAATGAAAAGATCTATAGGATGGGATGCTGAGAAGAGACTTCCAGTGGCCAAAGAGAGTATGGTGGGCAATTTTCCATTTTGCTTAGTTAAAAAGGACTTTAATTAGTCATTTAATTAAGGAAAAACAATTAATTGGAGAAAAAGGGCAAAAAGTGACTTCAATGAAATAAAATTAAATTAAAAGGTCACTTGATAAAGTCAATGAAAGAGCTTTTAGAAAAATAATAAAATAAGATGCTTCTAGAGGCTTGGAAATCTATCCATGAGATCTATAAAAGTGGAGGAGAAGGTCATTTGGAAACATCTGGGATTTGATATTGTTTCTTGTATGAAAGGTTGAGAACCTGGTTCTCTACTCCATTGGTAGCCCCAAGATGTAAACCCTTGGTTGATTTAGAGAGATTGGGCGAGCACCCATCTCCCCTTGATGGATTCATTCAGAATCCACAAGTGTAGTAATTGATTTCATGTTTTAGTTTGGAGGCCAGTTTTAGTATTATTATCTTGGAGGGTAGTTTCCAGCTATTGTATTGGCATATATTTCTATATAATAAAGCTAGATTTTGTTGTTGCATTTCTCATTGTTCTTCACGTTGTCATCTTTAATGAGATTTTGGTGCAATTTGTGGGTTTATTGTTTTTCTGGTGTTTGGGTTTTTATGGCAATCTCCTGTTAAGTGCATCTTCATTTTTTCTCATTTGGGACACTACAGTGGTATCAGAGCCTTGATCTTGGTTCAGCCTGTGGGTTTTTCAGTTCTTAGTTGCATTGATTATTGTTGAACGGATTTTGCCAGAAAAGCCAAAAATCCAGTTCATGCAGCAAACTAGGAATTTGCTAAAAGGAAAATTTATGCAACAAGATTTCAGAGATTGTCCCCTGAATATTAATCATGGGACAAATTAATTATATGGTGGCGAATTCATGGATGCGTAAGGTCAGATATTTTGAGAAAGGGGCAATATTAAAATTGAATTTTTAAAATTCAAAGGCCCAAAATTCTTTAACTTGTATGAGGACCGACTCTTATAAATGTCGTTAAGCCGAATTGTCGAATTCTTAAAGGATCTGTATTAAAATCAAGGGCCATCGATTATTTGAGTAATTTTGTGGGACAGTTCGAAAATTTCCTTCCATCAAAGAAAAAATCTGAGTGCAGAATTTGTTGGGAGTAGAGGGCGCGGAGTATAGTATGAATGCGTCAACCAAGCGCGAATTATTATGTGGAACTGCAGTCGGGAACGAGTTTGGAGAGACAAAGGTCGATGGCATATTTCTTCATTGCCACGATGACTGCATCAAATAGAGGACTTCTCTTCTGGTTTGATAAGGCGGCACAAGTTTAATCCTAGTGGAGAAGTTGTGTATCTACTGCTGGTGGAGCCGAGCGGCCATTGCGGAGAAAGGACGTCATGATTCACCTGTAACAGTCGGCAGCATTCGTTGACGTCACTCCACGTATTTGCAGAGGTCAGTCGTGTTATGGGCAGGCTCAGATGTGAGAGCCAACTATTGGTATTTTTCCTTCAGAGGATTACACACCTAAAAGGCACGCGGTCATTAGGATTTTGGTTTACGGGATCACTAAGACGGTTCAATGTGATCTGACCCACCAATGAATTATTACTCTACAGAGCCGCCATTTTCCAAGCCCAGACTGGTCGAGTTCTGTACGGCGTTTTCATCGCAGTGCCAAGGACGCACTCAACTATTCATTCCAAGAAAGGATCGGATGTAAAAGGAACGCAAGGAGGTCGCAAGTTCGTAAAACTTTCGGGACGTGATCGTGGCTATAGGGCGCATCCAAGGTTATGCTTGTGGTCTCAATTAGGGATGAGACAATCAATTTTCATGGTTGAGTCGTCTTTCCAAAAGTTCCGGCTGCGCTTGTGATCTTGCCGAGGTTGAGCCGCCAAAATTTCCCTGTACGCTAAAGCATTGGGAATGGCTAAATAATTGAAGTTCCAAGCATCATTCTTTGAAAGGGCACAAGTTCCTTGATGCCAGTGTGGTTGAGCACAAATCTGGGCACTCCACAGTAAGTGGGAAAGTTAACTTGTACCTAGCCAAGGCAACGCACTAGTTCCAGGTTCCTATACACAGTATTGTTTTTGTATGTCTTACTGAAATTTGCATGCATTCTGGGAACAATATGAAATGTTGCTATCTCTGTGACTACGTTCAGTAAAGAGGCAATACAAATATATGCCCCTGTCTGAGTTATATTTTACAAATTGGTCATCTATGGGCTTGATTTCTTTTTATATGCTGCTCTGGAGCACATATATCACGTGCCTTGGTTATTTTCTTTATTTAAACAGAAGTACTTCTACAGTCATAGTCACCACAAGAGATAAATTACATTAACCTCATGCTTTGTTGGGTGAGATTATTGATCTCTCAGAGTTTACATTCAGTGGCTAGCTATAGCACTTGGAGGACCAACTATTCCCTTATTTTTTAGAGTTAAGGGCCATTCTATATCACTGTGTGTTTGAGACGTGTGGACGAGCCTGCTTCAAAAGAACGGATTTCCAATATAGCAGTTGTGCATATAAAGGGAGTCCTGCAACATATTGTCTACAAATTATTTGTGGAAATCTCTCAGTGAACTAGTCATTATTTGGGACGTTTAAGTCTTGTATCACATAAGTCTTGTAAATCTATGAGTCTTGTAGATGTTAGTGTTGAATGGAAACAATAAGTGTTGCATGCGGCCTATGTTGGACGGAATGAATATTTGTATATGTGGAGCAAGTGGGGTCAGTAATTTGTGTATGCACACTGTTGATTGTCATGCATGGTCAAGGATAGAGTATAGTTGTTGAGTTATATGCCTCCAAGGTCTCCTTTATGTATTGTCACTACTAAAACTAGGTGCATGTGAGAGGTTTGATCATTATTGTGTACTTCTGTTGTCAAAAGTCATGATACACTTGTCACCATTAGAGTTAAACATAAATCAAACCTTCCTAAATTCCCTTAATAAACAAACAGTAGCAAACAACAAACCTCTCTCATAGGAGGTCTATGCCATTCTTCAGAGGGAACAACCAAAGGATGTGCAAGAGAGGCAAGAAATATGACTCAATATTTGCACTTGAGACAAATTTGAAGTACACGAGGGTCGTATGGAAGATTCTCTTCAAACTTGATGAATTAGATGCCCTCCTTTGCAAAGTGAGCCAGCTAGAAGGGAAGACATTAATTTGGGCTCTAAGACCAGCTATGCTTGCTCTCATACAGCCCAAGTTCTTGGAGGAACTTTGTAAAGGGGTTGCATCTTGTCTCAATCACATCATGAGATTGATTGCAACTATACCTCCTTTCAATGATGAAGTTATGAGGATATTTTTCAAGTTGATAGTAGAGACTTTTCAGGACTTGGAAAACAATGTAGGTCCTACATTTGGGAAGAAGCTTCAAGTTCTAAAAATTATGGCCATGACTAGGACATATGAAATCATGTTAGATCTAGAGTGTGATGGTTTGATCTTGCAAAGGTTCCAATGCTTCTTCAGCATTAGGAAACATCATCCTGACACAGTGATAGCACACATGTAGTCCATCTTGTCATCATGTATGAGAGGTCATGATGCCATTTGCCAAGAATTGCAGTCTCAATTGTTGTTCGTTTGGAGGAGAGAACAATTGGTCTCACCTGCTACTTATGAACTAGCTGAGAGGTTGGTTGAGTAGAACATTGGGTTGTTTAGGAGACAGTTGACCAGGGAGGAGCAGCTCAAGTTTGGGGGATCATGCAGCAAGAATGAGATGAGGAGAAAGGGATTTTGCTTTGTCTGCAAGGGACCTTGGGGACCTGACCACTCATGGTTGAGTGACACTGTGGAGCTGACAACGGTAGAGCAGGGAGATATTCTTTATGTCTATTAGGATGAGGACTCTTTGTTGGATGATTCCATGTGTTCGTACAATGATGCCTCTAAGGAGCACGAGCAGTCGTGTGGAGATGATGGCAGTAGCCCAGATATGCATCCATGTGTGGTAGACGAGTACGAGGAGCAGCCGATTGTTCCCATGAGGGAAGGAGATCAAGGAGCAGATGAGCGACTGATGATTCAGCATAGAGAGCACATAGAAGAGCGTGAGTCAGATGATACACACAGTGTGCAGGATGTGCCATTTTTGGAGAGTCAGCTAGTGGCTCATGTTGAGCTCATGATGGAAGATGAGAAGACACCCTTGGGGCCAGCCATTGGAGTGGAGCAGACAAATGTGCAGGCAACCTTCAAGGAGGTAGTATTTGCAGACACTTGTTCTCGGGAGATGTTCGAGATTGACAGGGTAGTCTTGCAGGAGGCTAGTAGATGGCAAGAGTTGTTGGAGGTGGCAGTGCATCCATCTTTGGGTCTACCCATTGATGAGGTGCAAACAGATGTAGTAGCAACTAGCAAAGTTGCAACATATTCAAGCAGCAGCCCTCTCTAGGAGTTCATAGACAAGGCTTGCAGCACCGTTTTGCCACTTTTTCCCATTAGAGGGAAAGAGGCAAGATTTCTTGTACATGTTTTGATTGTCCAGGTAGAGCATTATGAGTTGAGCATGGAGCAGTATCAACATAGCAGATGTATTCCTTGCACAGGAGTCCATGCATTAGATTGGCGAGAGATCATGAGCTGGTACCCTATTGATGGAGTATCATTTTTAGTCAAAGGCATCGTATTGCAGGAGCCCTTTGAGGTGAGGGATATGGCATGCTTCAGTTGGTAGTAGAATGTAGGTTGGCCACTCATCAGTATCTCAGCACAGCATCAGCATGATGAGATTGACCTTGGTTTATGCCAAGAGTTGGATTGGAGAGAGGTGATGAGTTGGTAAACGGTGGATGGAGCAGCATTCCCGGTTGGCGTTATAGCAGAGCAGGAGCCATGGGGCCTTGATATTTTTTTCTTAGTGGCATTGGGATCTAGGAGGATTCGTTGATGACAGGTTCAATCAAAGATTGGTCTGGAATCCTGACATTGAGGGGTCCATTCGTGATGGGTTGACACAGGAGCAGAGCGTCACCTAATGATTCATATGGGATCCGGGCATTAGGTCTCAATTGCATCAGTTGCGTCGAGCCACCAGATTGGTCCACAGATTTGGATTGCTTGAGGGGAAGCAATCTTCGGGTGAGAGGACTATGATGTCCCCATTTTTATTCTTCTTCATAGTACAGCCAAGGTGGATTTTCAGGGCAGGGGATGGCCAGGTCAATGGAGCAGGTTTATGTCATCAGGGGTCCCGATGGAGTTTTGAGGAGTTTTTATGGGATTTGATGGCATTCGCTTGGCATATTCCACCATCCGCTTAGTTTGCCTTTCGTTCCGTCGCATTCTGACAACTTTCAAAAATCAACGTTATTATTGGGCATAACTTAATGAATTATGCTTGAAGTAGCATTATGGAGAAATTAATTGATGGAATACCTCAGTGTAATAGCTCATTGAAACCGGAATGAGAAGATCTACAGGATGGGATGCTGAAAAGAGACTTCCAGTGGCCAAAGAGTATGGTGAGCAATTTTCCATTTTCCTTAGTTAAAATGACTTTAATTAGTCATTTAATAAGGAAAAATAATTAATTGGAGAAAAATGGCCAAAAGTGACTTAAATGAAATAAAATTAAATTAAAAGGTTACTTGATAAAGTCAATGAAGGAGCTTCTAGAATAATAATAAAATAAGATGCTTCTAGAGGCTTGGAGATCTATCCATGAGATCTATAAAAGAGGAGGAGAAGGTCATTTGGAGACATCTGGGATTTGATATGAGAGGTTGAGAACCTGGTTCTCTACTCCATTGTTAGCCCTGGGACAAAAACCCTCGGGTGATTTAGAGAGATTAGGCGAACACCCATCTCCCCTTGGTGGATTCATTCAAAATCTACAGGTGTAGTAATTGATTTCATGTTTCAGTTTGGAGGTCAATTTCAGTATTATTATCTTGGAGGGTCGTTTCCAACTATTGTATTGGCATATATTTCTATATAATAAAGCTGGATTTTGTTGTTGCAATTCTCATTGTTCTTCATGTTGTGATTTTTAATGAGAATTTCGTGCAATTTGTGGGTTTATTGTTTTTCCGGTGTTTGGGTTTTCATGGCAATCTTCTATTAAGTGTTGAATTTTCTAAGTCTATCTGTTAGAAAATTAATCTGTATTTTGTTGGTTTATTTCTTCACTTGTTTAAATTCGAATAAGTTATTTAATACATTTAAATACCAAAATAAACACAATACAGTCACAACATATATAGATCATCAACTAAAAGAAAACAAGCACACAAGTGACAACGTTATTTTTGAACAAATGTCGTCGAAAAAACCCAATGCGGGAAAACCAATGCAGTTATTCTGAGGCTTATATTATTATGCAAACTTTCCGAGTACAACTGGGTGCTTAACTGGCTCACCCGACAGAGAGAAAATACATGACAACAATAACTCTATATTCGAAAACATGTATTCAGAAAACCTATCCCACGAAACCCTCTCCAGCACAACTGAAGCTCAACGCTGGCCCTTATGGACTTTGTGTCAGCCTCCTGCTAACCTGCTTCAACCCCAAGACCCTTTGTGTCAGACCTCTGAGGCACTGCGCAGCCTCTAGACCCTCTGCATCACTCTAGCAGCCTCTGCGTGGATGACGCAATCCCTCTGGCCTCTGCGTTGTCTCTGCTGAGCTCTGTGTAGCCTGGATTGGTTGTTGCTCTCGCTCTCTCTATTTTTGCACTGGTCTCTCAGTATTGCCTCTGCCTCTCTGCCTCGTACTCATTGCCCCTCGTTGTTGATCAGTGATTCAACTTTGCTCAGCAACCCCGCTCTCACAAAATGAATCACTGATCACTCTGGTGTGTTCTCCAACTGACCCTCAAGTCTCCTCTTATGCTTTTCTCGTTGATCCATCAACGACCGAGATTAAATCTCTAATCAATGGCTAAGATTAGGTTTGGCCTTATCCATGACCTTTGGAACTTTCTAACCCAGTTTTATATTAATGCCCATTAATATTTTATTTTTCCTATGTTTAGACTTAGGAACTCCATTAAAAATATTAATTATTTTAATATCTCCCAAACCTAGTACAATCTGTCTGAACCATTTCTGGGTCTTGGAGATCTCATATGCTTTAGCCTCTCCACCAATTTTCATGGCTAGAGCATATCCGATGCTACCCCAAATCAACACTTCTTCTTAGTGAGGACTGTGCTCTAGTAATACTCCCTCCTGAGTATCACACTGATTATCCAGCACTGGTACCTATGCTGATGCTAGGCCTCCCCACCCAACATCCTCTGCATTGATGCATCTTGTACTACTGCCCATGGCCCTACCACTGCCACTACTGCATCCGTACGGTAGCTCCCTCTACATTCGTGTTGTTGTTGGTCCATCCTCCCAACACTGCATCCCCTCTCACTATGCTGCATTGTGCTAGTACACTACAACTCAAGTACTGAGAAGTAAGTAACTGATCCACCCAACTTTTGACATCCCTGTTAGGCTAGAAACACTCCCGATGTCGAAGCTCCCTCTGTCGCTAACAAGTGCTCCCTCTACTAACCTCTGCGTTGTTGCAACAACTCCCTGCATCTCGCACCGTTGCACACCTCTCTGTGCCATCCTGCACCGTTGCAACACTCCCATGCCTCTCGCACTGTTGTAGCCTGCAAGCGTCGTGCTGCCCAGGGACTCCTGCACTGTAGCACTCTCTGCCACTTCATCTGCATCTGTCTCTACCGACATCCTCCAGTCCTACTACTCTCTCTTCGAGGCTCCCGTAGCAAGGTATAATCCAAGAGGTTGAGTACCTCAAGGATCCTGGCCCTCATCGCCTGTAATCCTCTTAACTACAACTCGATGTCTCCCCACTTTTTCTCAAGTGGCACATGAGCACTCATGGCACAATCATCTTCCTCCTCGACTTCTTTCTCTGCCCTCTTTGGCGCTACCTTCGAGTCAGAAGCCTCTCCTTTACTCTTCTTCCTCGGACACTGGTTCGCATATTGACCCAATTCCCCACAATGGAAGCACTTGACCTTGGAGAGGTCCTTCTTCTTCCTCTTCTCCTGCTTTCCTGCAGATGCTAGAGCTGCATGTTCTTCTTCCCCCTTCTTGATCCTGACCCCTTTGCCGCTACTCCCCGCCTTAGTCAGTCGTCTGATCTCTTCTTGACGAAGAGCCACTCATAGTTCTTCCCAATCCGGAAGACTCATCCTGCCCAGTATGCTCTAGACAAATGTCTTCCAATCCTCAGAGATTGCGTTCAGTGCAGTCCTTACCATCAACTCTTGATCCAGCGTGGCCCCTATGGAAGTTAGCTGGTCACGGATTTCCTTCAACCGACCGAGGAAGACATCTATCTGCTCTCCCTTCTGCATCTAGTATGACCTTAGCTGATTCTCCAGGAGCATCTTCCTCTGCACAAAAGTATGCTGGTACAATGTCTTCAAAGTGTCCCACATCTCCTTTGCCGTTTCCTTCTTGGCAATATGTGGTACCACATGATCCTTGACCCCATTAAGGATGATACACTTTGTCTTCGCCATTGCCTCATACCTTTCATTGGCTACTGGGTCAACTGGGATAGCCATCACTCTCAAGGTGAAGCCCTTGATATGATGAATGTCTAGAATGGACAAGATCTTGGCCTTCCAGAGCACAAATTTGGACGCTCCGTCCAGCCTGTCCTAATCTCTCAGCCCATTCACGACCATCTCGCTGCTCTTTTGTCAGCTCCTCTGAGTCTCTCTACTTCCCGCCTGGACATTCTCAGTTCGACTCCTACTTATTCTCTCTACTTCCCGTCTGGAAGTTCTCGGTTCGACTGCTCTGAATCTCTCTACTTCCCATCTGGAAGTTCTCTTCTGGACTCCCTCTGAGTCCCGATTTCCCTCCTGGAAATCCTTCTGCCAACTGTCAAGTTGCTTTTCTTCGATCGTCTGTGCAACTGCAACATTGATCCGGATTCCTTGGCTAAAAATCCGTCACGGCAGCAACTCCCTCTACCTTGGTCTTGCCCTGTTAGGTATTGTTTTAACGACAATACTCCACCAGCTACGCTTCACAAACTACCCATAGCCTCCTATGCCCCAGCAATTGAAGGATTGAGCCTCTTGGCTCTGTGCAATCCCGACACCAGCAAAACAGCTCCCTCAGCCAACTGCGTCAGCCAACCTGGCCTCTGTGTGGCTCTGCGTGAGCCTGTTTCTGTCCTCCTCAGCGTCTGCGTTGCCTCTCTCTGGACCAGATCGATGACGCAGTCCCTCTGCGTCACTCCTTCCTTTTGTCGCTTTCTACAAGGATCAGCTTTGTCACTCGAGACAGCTGAATCTGCTACAATGCTCTGCTAAGCTGATGCCTTCAGTTTCCCTGTGATTTGCAACCACGCTCTAATACCATGTTGAAATTTCTAAGTCTATCCGTTAGAAAATTAATCTGTATTCTACTGGTTTATTTCTTCTACTTGTTTAAATTCGAACAAGTTATTGAATACATTTAAATACCGAAATAAACACAATACAGTCACAACATCTACAAATCATCAACTGAAAGAAAGCAAACACACAAGTGAAACCGTTATTTTTGGACAAATGTCCCCAGAAAAACCCAATGCAGGAAAACCAATGCAACTATTTTGAGGGTTATATTATTATGCAGTCTTTCTGAGTACAACTGAGTGCCTAATCGGCTCACCCGACAGAGAAAAAATACACGGCAACAATACCTCTATATTCGGAAATAGGTATTCAGAAGCTTGTCCCACGAAACCCTCTCTGGCACAACTGAAGCTCAGTGCTGGCCCTTCTGGCCTCTACGTCAGCCTCCTGTTGACCTGCGTCAACCCCAGGACCCTCTGTGTCAACCCTCTGAGGCACTGCACAGCCTCAAGGACCCTATGCATCACTCCAACAGCCTCTGCGTGGATGATGTAGTCCCTCTAGCCTCTGCGTGTCTCTGCTGGAATCTGCGTAGCCTGGACTGGCTGTTGCTCTCACTCTCTCTACTTCTGCACTGGTCTCTCAGTATTGTCTATGCCTCTCTGCCTCATACTCGCTGCCCCTCGTTGTTGATCACTGATGCAACTTTGCTTAGCAACCCTGCTCTAGCAAATGAATGGCCGATCGCTCTGGTGTGTTCTCCAATTGATCCTCAAGCCTCCTCTTATACTTTTATTGTTGGTCCATCAATGGCCGAGATTAAATCCCTAATCAACAGCTAAGATTAGATTTGGCTTGATCCATGACTTTTGGAACCTTCTAATCCAGTTTTATATTAATACCCATTAATATTTTATTTTCCTAAAGCTAAACTTAGGAACTCCATTGAAAATATTAATTATTTTAATATCTCCCAAATCAGAAAAATCTGTCCAAACCATTTCTGGGTCTTGGAGATCTCATGTGCTTTAGCCTCTCCACCAATTTTCATGGCTAGAGCACATCCAATGCTACCCCAAATCAACATTAAGTGCATGATAATTTTATGTGAAGTGCTTGTTCTAGTTTTTTCTCATTTGGGACACTACATGTAGCTTCAAAGGGAGCAGTCGTATGGAAGCTAGCGCTTCAGGATTTGGGGAGATCAGACTCATTATTGCAAGAGTTGCAACAGCAGTGCAAAAGCAATAACATAGCAGTAGTAGCATCAGTGTGAGCAGATCAGATTTTTCTATGTTCGCATATATACCTCCAAGAGTGAAGTGGGGTGATTTGTTGTTGTAGCCCCAGAGAGCTACAGAGATTGGGCAGGGTCATTGAGGAATCCACCTTGTGGATCATTACTTGGCTACGGGGGCCCACAATATTCACTAGCAGGATGGATGAGTGGCAGTTGATGCAGTCAGTACTAGAGTGACAGTTGCAGGCTAATAGTAGTCAAATTCTGAGGAGCACAAAGCAGTGTTGACAACAAAGCATGTGGCTCAGTGCAGAGTTGGCAGCAACACAGATTCTTCAGAGACAGTGCATGCTAGTAGCAGTTAAGACTTGGGAGACAGATGCATCACACTGAACACAATTGATTCAATATTTTGGAGGTTTCTCACTTGTAGTAGTTGCAGTTACAACAGCAACAGATGAGAGGGAGTTGCAGCGCTGATGCGGTGTTGGCAGCAGTATGGCAGTGTCAGCAACAACATAGATGCATCATCAGAGTTGTGCAATGGTTGGTGGGAAGCAATAGCCAGACATCAACAACATGATAGGAGATGGCACAGAGACAGTGTTGTGATAGGGTATGCAACACTAGAACATAGTCCTCGCTAAGAGGGAGTGTTAGTTTTTGTAGTATCAAATGTGTTCTAGCCACGAAATTTGGTGGAAATGCTAGAATGCATGAGATTTCCAAAACCCATAAATCGTTTCTGGAAATGCCACCTAGAGATGGCTTAATTAGATTATTAACCTATTTTTAATGATTCCTAAGTCTAAACTTAGGAAAGCTGGTAGGTTAATCAAAATTAATTTAGTCAAGGTGAACATAGTTTAGAAACTCACACGGATCAACTTCAAGATGATCCTAACCCCTGATTAAGTTTTAATCTTGGTTGTTGGTGCTCCAGCAGAGGATTATAAGAAATCGATGGGCACTTGCAGAATACACCAATAATGTGAGTTCCTTGGCAAATCGAGCTATCCAGCTACAAAGGTCAAATAGGGAAGAAGAGTTTGAGCCAGAAGGGTCGCAGGTGTCAGACGGGTAGAAGTGTGAGTACAGGCCGCCATGCGAGTAAAGGGAGAATCCCGAGAACGGATAGTTGCGCAAGTACACGCAGAAGCTCGAGTATGGGCAGCAGAGCGAGTATGCACGATAGCGCGAGTATGGGTGATAGCGCGAGTACAAGTAGCAGCAGGAGTATGGGCGGCAGTGCGAGTGTAGGCAGAAGCCTAAGTACGGGCGGCAGAGCAAGTTGTTAAACAGACATGGTCAGGGAGAACATATAGGAAAACAATAGGAAAGATAAATCATTCAGTACATTTTTATTCACAAAAGATGTACATTTATAGTACAATATGGTGACCGTTGGGATTCACATCCCAAGGTCCCTTGGACTACTTGTCCATTCGGCTTCCACACTAACCCTTTAGGATTAGGTGTCCAACATTCCCCCCCTTAATCCAAAGGGTTATGTATGAGTCCAAGAAAAGAGCTGTAATACAAAATGTGTTATAATGCATGGCAGCACTAGGCTGAATGTGCTCTATGAAATGTTGGTAAAAAAGGGCGGTGGTTTAAGGATAGCCACCAACACTGGAACGCATAGTGCAGTTCCCAGAACTCTTCCAAAACTCGCAAGAAGCTGTAAGTCTTCTGCTAGAGGAAGTGATCCTATTGTTTCAAAGAGGGAAACATTCAACCATAAAAGGGAGGCCTCACCCCATATAAAAGGTAAAACTTCAACCTGAAAAGGGAAGTCTCAACCTGTGATGGTTTAAGGATGACCAACAACTCTGGAATGCTTATGCAATTCCTAGAACTCTTCCAAAACTGGCAAGAAGCTGTAAGTCTTATGCTAGAGGAAGCGTTCTCAATTTTGTTTCCGGAACTCTTCCAAAACTGGCAAGAAGCTGAAGTCTTATGCTAGAGGAAGTGTCTCACATCGCCAACTGAAGGCATGTTCAGGCATCTTTGTCTCTGGCTACAACTCTGAAACTGGTGTGGCAGGTTGTGGCTCAGGCTCGCTTGATGTGGCTT